>MU672778.1:3568-14759 GCA_026770625.1 Nicotiana glauca | reverse complement strand
GGGACGGGTACTAGCATGCAATAAGTAAACGAGACTAATCGCGCTTAAATACCTTAACGGAGTGGGAAGGGTAGAATGTGGAGATGATGATGGTGCGTTAATATCTCGTGTGAGAATGATTGCTGGGTATTGCACCAAATGATCCATATTATAGTTAAACCTAGGACCCTCTTTCTTTACTTTTCCTTTATTTCAATGTTTTCTTCAAACTAAAACTCTCTTTTACTTGTGCCATTCTTCTTTCAAAAAATTGTCAACTTGCTTGTAATTCTTATGTGTAAACTTTGCTGGTCTGCTCCTACTCTTCTTAAAGTCACAACTAAGCAAGACCGGGAACCACACTAGTGGATCCTGAGGGGTGCCTAACACCTTCCACTCGAGATAATATCAAGCCCTTACCCGAACTCTGGTTTTCTTTCAAAATCTTCTTCTCTTCTTTTAAAGTGTCCTAATGCACTATAATCATTAGGTGGCGACTCTTCAAATCCCATAACCCGATTCCTCAAAATGGAATAAGAGTTGTTTTGTCCATAATATCGTAAACTCGATTTCTTTCTTTTTGTTAAAGAAGGGGAGAAAAAGGGGGGGCATCGACAATGACCTCTGCTCCTAGGCTTTTACCAAGCTTGAGACCTGCAATCATAACCTCATACTCGACCTCATTGTTAGTCAACTTAGGGGTTTTGATAGATTATCTAATTGTATTGCATGTGGGCGGCTTCAAAATGATGCCCAGACCGGACCCCTTCACATTTGAAGCATCGTCTGTAAAAATGGTCTATAACCCCGAAGACGTACCCGCTTTTACCAAAAGTTCCCTTTTGACCTCGGGTACAAGGGCTGGCATGAAGTCGGCCACGAAGTCTGCTAAAATATGAGACTTGATGGTTGTTCGAGGTTGATACTCGATATCGTACCCACTAATTTTGATGACCCATTTGGCCGTTCGGCCCGAGAGTTCGGGCTTGTGCAAAATATTGCGAATGGGGTAAGTGGTTACGACATAAATTGGGTGATATTGAAAATGCGATTTTAATTTCCTAGAGGCACTTATTAGAGCTAGCACTAATTTATCTAAGTGTGGGTACCGAGTCTCGGCTTCACCTAAAGCTCGTCTAACGTAGTAAACGGGAAATTATGTACCGTTCTCTTCTCGAACTAGGACACCACTTATCGCAACTTCTAAGACTGCTAAATATAAGTAGATCTGCTCGTCAGTTTTGGAGTAAGAAGCAATGGTGGGCTCAAAAGATACCGTTTTAATTCTTCCAATGCTTGTTGGCATTCAGGGGTCCAAATGAAATTGTTCTTATTTTTGAGAAGTCAGAAGAACTTGTGACTTTGATCTAAAGACCTCGAGATGAACCGGCCTAAAGAGGTTATCCGCCCTATTAATCTTTGTACGGCCTTAACACTGTCCATGACTATGATGTCTTCGATTGCTTTTATTTTATCGAGGTTGATCTCGATTCCCCGATTTGATACCATAATGCCGAGGAACTTGCCAAACCGACCCCAAATGCACATTCTTGGGGTTGAGCTTCATGCTGTATTTTCTCAATATGTCGAAGGTTTCCTGCAAATGTGTCAAATGGTCTTCTGCACGCAAGGACTTAAATAGCATGTCATAATTATAAACCTCCATTGATTTACCTATTTGTTCTTCGAACATTTGGTTTAATAGGTGTTGATAAGTAGCACCAGCATTTTTTAGCCCAAACGACATTACATTATGGCAGTAAGTACCATACTTAGTGATAAATGAAGTCTTTTCCTGATCCTTCGGGTTCATTTGTATTTTGTTGTACCCGGAGTAGGCATCGAGAAAGCTGAGGATCTCGTGGCCGACCGTGGCATCGATCATGAGATCAATATTCAGCATAGTAAAAGAGTCCTTAGGGCGTGCTTTGTTTAAGTCTTTGTAATCTACGCACATTCTAATTGTATTCCCCTTCTTGGGGACTACAAATACGTTTTCCAACCATTTGGGATATTTTACTTCCCAGATAGATTTTGAGAAGTTTGGTTACCTCATCCTTGATGAATGCATGCTTTACCACGGACTGTGGCCTTCTCTTTTGCTTTACCAGTCTGAACTTTGGGTCCAAACTCAATCGATAAGTGGTAATCTCTGGTGGGATACATGTCATGTTAAGGTGGGACCAAGAAAAACAATTTATATTTTTAATAAGGAATTTAATGAGTTTTTCCCTAAGCTCGGGAGTTAACCCCGTGCCCATGTATACATTTCCATCGGACAGATGCTCGATCAGTATGACTTGTTCTTGCTCTTCGACTATTAACTTTGTGGCATCAGAATCATCGGGGATTACAAAGGTTTGAGGTATCACATAATCATCATCCTCGAGAGTTTCCTTTCGTTCTGATCTGGTCGAGGTCGGTGACTGTGGTTGCTATTTGACTTCCTGCTTTTCCCTCAATTCTGGTCCCTTTGTTGATGTTAGTATCGATATTGGTATCACCTCATCAATTGCATACATCTCTTTGGCTACTGGTTGTTCGTCGTACACCATTTTGATTCCTTCCGGTGTTGGGAATTTCAAGACTTGATGAAGCATTGAAGGTACCACCCTCAAATTATGGATCGTAGGTCTTCCGAACAGCGCGTTGTATCTCATATCACCTTCGATTACATGGAACTTTATTTCCTCGATAGTTCTGGCCACGTTTACTAGCAACATGATTTCTCCTTTGGTGGTTTCACTTGCCATGTTGAAACCGTTGAGCACTCGAGCTGCAGGCATGATTTGATCTTGAAGGCCGAACTGCTCTATGAACCTCGATCGAATACTATTTGACGAGCTACCTGGATCAACCAACACATGTTTAACTTGAATTTTATTCATAAGGATAGATATTACCAGTGCATCATTGTGAGACTGTTCGATTCCTTTTGCATACTCATCGTTGAAAGACAAGGTATCATCCGGTAAGTAATCCTGAGTACATTTCTCCCTTGTGATTGTCACTTTGGTGCGTTTGAATATCGAACCTTGAGGAACATCGACCCACCAACGATCATATGAATAACGTGTTGTGGTTATTCTTGTTCATTTTTCCTATTTGCATCCCTAACTTTGAAGTGATTTTTAGCTCAGCCACTCAAGAACTCTTTGAGGTGACCTTCGTTGAATAAACGAGCTACCTCCTCCCTTAAGTGTCTGTAATCTTCGGTTATGTGATCATGGTTTCCATGGTACTTGCACATTTGATTTGGATTCCTTTGAGCTGGATCGGTCTGTAGGGGTCTGGGCCACCTAGTATCCTTGATTCTTCCAATGACTGACACAATACCTGAAGCATCGATGCTGAAGTTGTAGTTCGATAACCGTGGAGTTTCTTTAGGCTCAACATGTTTATCGAATCCACTCTTACTCATAAGCCCTCGAGAATGTTGATCATTCCTTCGATCATTTCGAACAGGATTACGTCCCGGTCCGTTGTTTCTATGATCTGTGGTATAAGATTGGTACCAATCTCTATTCGATCGGGGCTCTCTATCGATGTCTCTTTGAATCTTGCCTTCGGATCTTTTTGGGTAAACAGAACCAGACGGGGCTCCCAACTAATCATTCTCGACTCTGATCTTTGATTGGTATCAATTATACACATCGGCCCAGGTCACCGCTAGATATTCAATCAAATTCTGCTTTAATTGACGTGATACTACCGAACTCCACTCGTTCAAACCCTAAGTAAAGGATTAGAAAGCCCAATCATCGGTAACCGGGGGTTGGTCCATGCGTTCTATCTGAAATCAAGATACAAATTCCCTTAGCATGTCATTGTCCTTTTGTCTCATTTTGAAGAGGTCTGGCTTCCTAGTCGCGACCTTTATTGCTACGGCGTGTGCCTTTACGAATGAATTAGCAAGCATAGTGAAAGAATCGATGGAATTGGGAGGCAAATTATGGTACCATATCATTTCCCCTATTTTTATAAATTTTTTCAACAGAACAGATTCAATTTCATCGTCTTCTAAGTCATTCCTTTTATTGCGCATATATAAGAAGTGATATGCTCATTAGGATTAGTGGTTTCATTGTACTTGAGAATTTTTGGCATGCGGAATTTCTTCGAAATGGGCTTCGGGGTCGCACTTGGTGGGAAAGGCTTCTGTACAAACTTTTTTGAATTTAAACCATCCAAAATCAGGGGTGCCCCCGGTATTTAATCAACCCGTGAGTTGTACGTTTCTACATTTTTATCTTTAGCCTCAATTTTCTTTTCTCCTAATTCAATACGTTTAGTGAGCTCCTCGAGAATCTTCATGATGGCGGGGTCGCTTCCCGATCCATTATCGTTCAATTTCTCTTGTACAGGTTCGACTCTATGAACAACTTCCTGTGATGTATCGAGTTCGATTTTGCTTGGTGCTCGATTCCTATTTTGGAGTTGCACTATCGCAACCTGTTGAGTTTGTAACATGTCAAATATCTTTCTAAGGCTAATCCCACCTTCTTCACCATTATATGAATTCTGATCGACTACCTAGGCGTCTCTGCGGACGCTATTTTCAGGGTCGGCGCCAAAATCTCCACGAATGGCGACTTCAGAACTGACATCGACTGGATCTACGGCATGTGGTACATCGGGATTGATTAGAGTTACTCTGTTTCCCGGGGCGACCATGTGCTCATTCTCTCCATGAAGACCAAGGCCGGTGTGAGTGGGTACTGCTTGAGAGTTCGACATGTTTATTCCTGAAACCAAAAATACTTACAAGAACAAGCGTAAAATCAGTATGTGCTATGAAGGTTAATGTTAAGCAATCACTATTATCCTTAGTCCCACGGTGGCCGCCAAACTTTTACCCGGTTTTGGAACGCTATAAAGCTCTCGAGCTTGTATGCCCTCGAACAAATTAATGCTGGAATAGTAAAAGACACAATAATCTGATAAACAAGAATGTAAGCTGAGAAATATTATATTGCTTTGATATTTGTGAATGTAAGGTGGTTACAAATGATTAGAGTCCTTGTTATATAGCAGAGGAGTTCTAGTTATGGTATAATTTTTATTACGGAAGTAAATCTCATGATTAGCCTAAACAATTGCTCTTGATTTGATCCGTTTCGTGATCTCCGCCGTGATTTTCGACTGGTTATAGATGTTTCGCATTTCTATTATTGCGCTTTGCTCGAAGTCTATTATAGTCGATCTCGAAAGGCACCTTGATCCTCGAATTGGCTACCTTGTCTTCGTGTTCTGTTCTGATCCATTAAGAGGCTGACCCTCGATCCAATTCTGTGGTCTCGATCAAATAACACAATCAGGTATGCCCGATTTTAATCGTATACTGAATCATTGTTGTAAATTACCCCTACTTCAAAAAAACATTGCACAAAATTGTTCAATTTATTCCACTGAGGGAACTGTTTTAAAATATTTTATTTTTGATTTTGTTGCAACAATAAACTTAATTGATTTTATATATTGTAGTTGACATTTTTATCCTTACATTCTTACGATTTCTTCTCCAACTTCTCTTTTTTGGCAAAAACACCATAATTTTTCAATTTTAAAAGCTTACTAGGGATAGCCAAAAGTCATATTTAAATTTGCAATATCGAACAAGTAACCAAATGGAAGACTAGCTTTAGCTGCTCAATGTCTTGTACAATGTTGCTCGAATTCTGTAGGTGGCCATTGAAGGTTTTTACCCCTATGTTTACTTGGAGGATTTGTTAAGGATTTATGGACCTCTAACCATCTTTAACCCTTCAATTCAAATTATTTACTTGCATTGGCTTAGAGACTATATCTCACGTGAATTAACGTTATTTAGCCTTATTATTGTTATTATGCTGAAATGCAAGAAGCACGGAATAAGCTTTTGGATTGTGGCAACGGAAAATATCTAAATATGCCGTTGTACTATATCAAATTGAGCACATTTGTCATTCGTTAATACTTTAGCTCATACATACCCTTACGGTCACATAGTTGGTCCATATACACCCTTTTTGAAATAGAATCCACTCAAACTAATTAGATCTTTAGTTAATTGTACTAAAATATATTACAAACACTATTTTCTTTTCATTAGTACTTTTTTTTCTTTACCTTTCTCCTTTCTTTCTTCTTTTTTCTTTTCTTCTTTTTTTTTTTCCTTTTTTTCTCCCATATCCGAGTTCCTCCATTGGTGATGCCTTCTCAATTTTCTTCACCAATTTCATTTGACAAACTCATGAAGTCCTGCAAATTTTACTATCACAAACCCCACATGTTCTTCTGACCTTAAGGAGATGAAAATTGTCGGAGAAATTTTTTCGGTGGCGTTGTTATTCAGATTTTGAAGGTCTTGTTCACTTCAGATCTGAAGCGTAAAAATTGTACGGGGCGCCATATTTGGTCGCCCCCATTTAACCTATACCCATTTTTTTTAAACTTTTAACTTGTACCCATTTTTTAAATAACTTCAGCCCCCTTTCTCTTTCTCCTTCTCCTCGTCAAAGTTATATCCGTCTCTTCTTTCTCAAACTTCTCCTTCTCCCTTTCCTGCCAGAAATATGTTACCCCTATAGTGACAATGAATAAGACAACGAAAGCAACGAAAAGGAGAGCTGATATCTCCTACCACCACAATTACTGACAACCAATGCTGAGTAAGACAAGAAAATGTTCACTTAATGTCACATTTACTACATTGTTCAAAATGGGCAACAACATAGTATATAACTATAGCATCATCGAGCTGGTAATTTAGAAATGTGGTTATCCTTAGCTTGACAGTTGCTTATTACGTAATATAGAAGATTAGTTACTCAGTGACATGTCATAATTGTATAATACTAGCAGTTAACCTTCATTTTCTCATTTTTCAGCTGTAGAAACTATTTGCTCAGTAGTTGGATTTGCTTCTGATAGCAAGAAATTACCAGAAATAGCGGAAACCATAAGCCGGTTACAAAACAAAAATTTCGCCAGTTATAAAATAAAAACTTCAGCTTTAGAGTTAAAGTTCTCCAGTTACAAAATAAAAACTTCAGCTATAGAGCTAAAGTTCTCCAGTTACAAACAAAAACTTCAGCTCTAGAGCTGAAATTTGTCAGTTACAACACAAAACTTCAGCTCCAGAGCTGAACTTCGGGCCCGGCTACTAGAATACTGAAGTTTTGCATGATTGCCTTTGCTACTTCAGCCCCGTATGCTGAAGTTATGCGAAAAAGCGGGTACGCTTGCATTTTTTTTTTTGCAAAGCGAGCATAAGTTAAAACATGACACAAAAAGCGGATATAGATTCAAATCCCCCATCTGAAGCTCCACGATGAACAACACTTTCAAAATTTAAATAATCATATCCTACCTTCATCAAATTAAATCCACTGAAAAAATTTCTCTAACAATTTTTATCTCCTTCTTTTCAGAAAAACTAGTGCCTTCTCGCTACGAAGCTTTTGGTGGTGTAGGTTTGATTTTTAGGAATAAAATCACGTAAAATTGGTGACAGAAATGAAGAAGGCATCAGCAATGGAGGAAATCGGATATGAGAGAAAGTAAAAGGGAAAAAAAGAAGAAAAGAGAAAGGTAAAGAAGAAAAAATATTAATAAAAAGGAGATAGTGTTTGTAATATATTTTAATACAATTAAAGAAAGAGTTAATTAGTTTGGATGGATTCTATTTTGAAAAGGACATATGTGGATCAATGTGATGACAAGGGGATATATGGGCTAAACTATTAACGAAACACAAATGTGCTCAATTTCATATAGTACAACGTCATATTTGGACCTTTTAACGTAGAACGTGTTCGATATGTTTGCTGAATTAAAACACGTACTTTGGACTGATACTGGTGACGAAAAATGCAGTCACACCTCTAGCTGCGCTAGTTTTAGACTTATCATAGTATTTTAATATAGTCAGCAAACTAGGACAAAATAGAAGTTTTATGTTGGGAGATTTTTATTCCTATACCAAATTTCATACTATATTACCAAAAATGTTCATAATATCTATATTACATCCTTAGTCCATTTTTTTTTATTCTATGTACCAAATCAGCCCCACCCGCCAATCACCCCAAAAAGGGAGAAATATATCTAACTTTTGTGTTGGTTAAAGTAGAAATATTGGATAGTTGGAGTAGGCTTTAATTATGGATATTAAAGTGAAAAGGAAAAAAGTAAAAGTGTGTCTTCTACAGTTCAATAAAGAAAAATTGGGAGTGAACATCTTCTACTGCCCAACACCATTTTCTGAAATGGAACCCTTCATTGTTTTCTACATAATTGTTCACAATAAAAAATATAATGGTAATCTAATGAGTTTGAAGATTGTAGGTAAAAAATATTTTATTTGTAGATAAATTGTAGTTTGGTAATAAGTTGTACATGGTAAGTAGACAACATGTTTATAATTTATTTATTTAAATGATTGTAGTATCTATTTGTTATGTTTGTTGTTTAACAAAGAACTTGAATGCTACAAGTATGGATATTAAAGTGAAAAAGGCAAAAGTAAAAGTGGGTATACTACAATTCAATAAAATAATATTGGGAGTGAATTATTCTACTACCCAATACCAATTTCTGAAACGGAAAAATAATTTTCTTAAGCTACATTGACTACAATTGTCTCGACTTGTATTGTCTATTGTAGTTTAATTATTGTTAATTATTATATTTTAGTAATAAATTGTAGATGGTATGTAGATAACATGTGGATAATATATTTCTATGAAAATAATGTCCATTCTGCACAAAACAAAAATTATTTCACATTAGCATAAAAAATAAGCATTAATCTACATAATACCTACATAATTCTTCAAAAAAAATAAACAATAAGAACTACAGAATGACTACAAAATAACAATATTTGTAAAAATCTAGAAAATCGCAACTATAATTAATCTACAAAATTAAGACAAGTAATCGATATGACGACAAAATAACTACATTTATAAGCTGTAGATAATAGCAACTACAATTTATACGCATAATTAACACAGCTAATCTACATGACTACAAAATAACTACAAATATAAACTGTAGATAATATCAACTACAATTAATGTACAAAATTAAGACTACTAAACTACAATTTAACAACGAAATTAAAACATAGATTTTTACATCCTTAATGTGATGACCCACCACGTCATCATGCCACATAGGCGCCATTTGGCATATATTAATGTCATGTGGAAGCTTACATAAGAAGAAGGCTAGCATTTGTGAGAAGATTCTAGAGAAGTATGGACATTTCCTTAGGAAGAACCTAGATCTTTATGGATTTGCTAGGAAAGTCCTTGGAATCTTCTAGGCTTGTAGAGAATTCTAGAGAAAGCCCTTATCTTGTAAATATCAAGGACTTGTGTAATAATTAATATTTACACACTAGCCCCTAGGAGACTAGTATATAAAGGGGGCCATTCATTTGTAATTCATCAAGCAAAACAATTCAAGTTCTCTCTAATACAAAGCTTTCTTTAACAATTCTCTTGTGTTCTTTCTTCCATTCTCTTAGAGATCTTGAGTGTAGTAAGGCTGACTTGGCATAGCAAGAACGTGAGCAAGTTGCGCAACGTGAGCGAGTTGTCAAGTGTCGCATGTGTACTTAGTTAATAACTAAAGACGTGACAAAGTGGTATCAGAGCCAGGTTTCAACTAAGGGAATGGCGAACGACGGAGAAATTAACGGTTCCAACACCCAATCCAACGTCATCCAGGATGCTGCTGGCAAGAGCGGCCGTGGCAAAAAGAGGAATGCCACCAATAAGAGACAAGAGGTGCCACCCGAGGTTGTGTCAAACGAAGAGCTTACATCCCAAGAACCATCTACCACTGAGGCGAGTGAGGATGAAGTGGAGGTACTGACCGAGGACGTCTCGCTCGGTAAAGAGTGGGTGATAAAGATGAACGCGGGGATGGATGCCGTGGAGATTTTTGGCCAACGCTTGGGGAAGGTGGAAGGCACCCTTAGCGTTCTTGAGGGGCACACTCTTGAAGAGATTGAGAGTATCCAAAATGACTTGGAAGGACGTACACAGACCGAGATGGAACTAAGGCAAACCATCACTGCCTTAGAGTGCAGACTCATGGAGGCTTTGAGTACTATCGAAGCTATGAAGGCAAAGATAGATTCACTCGAGGAGCATGTAAATGTTGGCGTGACCGAGGCAGCCAGCAATGTTATGGTAACGAGAGAGTCCAAGATCGAGGCTCCCAAACCCCCTGGTGTTCAAAGGTGTTCGTGATGCACAAGAAGTGGAAAACTTCCTTTGGCACTTGGAGAACTACTTCAGGGACGACGAGGCCAAGATCAACACTGCGGTATTGTACCTCTCAGAGACTGCCATGCTCTGGTGGAGAAGGAAGACGGCCAACGTGGATAAAGGTCTATGTACTATTAGCACATGGGATTAGTTCAAAGCCGAGTTCAAGTGACAGTTCTTTCCAAACAATGTCCTGTACGAGGCAAGGCGCAAGCTTAGGGAATTGAAACAAACAGGGAGCATAAGTAACTATGTCAAGGATTCACTACCCTTATGATTCAAATCCCCAACCTGACCAATGATGACTTGTTGTTCCACTTCATAGACGGGTCGCAAAATTGGGCTAAGCAGGAATTGCAACACCGACAAGTCACTGATATAGACCAAGCCATAGTGGAGGCCGAATCATTGATGGATTTTAGGCATGACAAGCACGACAAAGGCAATGGCAAAGAGTCAAAGGTTAACAATGTCAAAGGTGGGGGAGATCGTGGCAAAGGAAAGGAGATACATAAACAATACCCCAAGACTCAAGATTCCAAAAAGTCGAGTGGTCATTAGGGCTACACCGAGAAGAAGGCACAGGCCGAGAAGAAGGGGTGCTACATATGCGAAGGGCCGCGTGGCTTCAGGAATTGTTCCGATCTAAAGAGCCTCAGTGCCATAGTCCGTGAACGAAAGGAGCAGCCGCAAGGAGAGAGTTCATGAACCCAAAAGTTGGGTATGATTGGATTATGTGGTGTCGTCACTAAGCAAGCTATCCAACCTACCGAGAGTGGCAATCAGTACGTGGATCTCACCATCAATAACAAGCCCGCTCGTGCAATGGTGGATACTGGAGCAACTCATAATTTTGTGACTGAGGCTGCGGCAAAGAGACTAGAATTGAAGCTTGCTCCAACCAACTCTCGCGTCAAGACCGTGAATGCCGAGGTACAAAATGCTCG
>MU672776.1:4899-59482 GCA_026770625.1 Nicotiana glauca | reverse complement strand
ACTAATGAGAAATCTGAATCATCACAATCAGCTACATTTGAATCCATAATGGCCTTTCCATTGTTATGTTTGGCCCTATTCTTCAACTTCGGACAGTCTTTCTTCCAGTGCCCCTTTTCTCGACAAAAGGCACATTCATTTTTGCTGAGTCTAGATCTTAACTTGGATCTCCCTTTCTTTGTCCTCGTTTGATTTTGAGGACGACCCCTCACAAATAGTGCTTCTCCTTCTCCACCCTTCTGTTTTTCTTGCTTTCTTTGTTCATAGCTGTACAAAGCCAAACAAACTTCTCTGAGAGAAACTTCGTCACTCCCATGGAGTAGAGTAGTTTCAAGGTGCTCGTACTCATCAGGAAGTGACGCCAACAACATCAAGGCCAAGTCACCATCATCATAAGTTGTATCCATATTTTGCAAATCTGTGACCAACTTATTGAAACTGGTGATATGTTCATTCATCATGGTACCAGGAACATAGGTGAAGTGAAACAGTATCTTCTTCATGTACAATTTATTTTGACTGTTTTTCTTCAAAATTTATCCTCCAGTGCTTTCTATAATTTAATAGCAGAAGTTTCCTTTGTGTATGGATATTTCTGCTCTCTAGCAAAGTAGGATCGAATGGTACCGCAAGCAACATGGTTGATAATTCTCCAATCTTCTTCTCCAATAGCATCTGGTCTCTTTTCTTCAATAGCAAGATCTAGCCCTTGTTGAAAAAGGACATCTATAACCTCGCCTTGCCACATCCCAAAATGTCCGGACCCGTCAAAAATTTCTACCGCAAATTTCGCATTTGACACAATTCTTGTCATAAGCGAAGATGCCAATGATGACGTATTGTTGACATTTGATGTAGATTCTTCTTGTTTATTGTCTCCCATCTTTGACACAAATATTATTTAATAGCTGACGACACAAATCAAGATTATTTCCTTTCTGTTGTGGAAGATCAGACTACGCTGCAACCACAGAGCATACTCAGACAGAACCTTGACTCAGTTACCGAGATAAATCCTTTCTGATGTGGAAGATCAGACTATGCTGCAACCACAGAGCATACTTAGACAGTAACTTAGCTCTAATACCAATTGTTGCGGAAGCCAAATGTATATAGTGTGAATAAGTCACAACTAATATACCAAAAATTATGACAGCCACCAAATAATAAATAAGACAATAAAGCAATAATAAAAGGAACACCAGAATTAACGAGGTTCGGCTAATTTTGCCTACTCCTCGGACACAACCAATATTTTATTCCACTCCAAAAATACAAGTGAAATAATACTAAAGAGAGAAGATACAAATGCCTTAAGAAGATAAGAAGGCAAATGAGAGGTGTGTTTAAATCCTAAACATTAGGCCTTCTTTTATAGGGGGAAAATCCCCCCAAACTCAATAACCCACCGATGTGGGACTTTGGCATTTTGCCAAACTTCAACAGGTCGAAGGTTAGTTTGTAGTCAATCTCTGAAAAAAAGAAGCATGTTTCAACATTTTAATGGAAAAGATATTGTTTGTTTCGTCAAGTAACATTAGCTTGGCAACACTTCCATTTCTGCGTATTTTTAGTGTGACAGATGGGGTTGGTTTTTAGAGATAACTAATCTATATGTGGTCGTGCAGTTGATTTCTTATAATGAAGTATTATTGATCTGTTAGTCTTTTTTTCTTTCATGTCATTTTGTATAATGTGTAGGAAGTGAATTTGTTTTGAAGCCGTGAAATACTATTATAAAACATCTACCTCTACGATGTGCTGAAACCACCCGGCAGGAAAACCAACTTTTTCGCACATTTATGTTGCGCGGACTCTCCAAAATGTAGCCGCACCGTGTTGGATCCTTCAAAAATACACTACTTTTGGAGGATCCGACACGTATCCGGCGACATTTTCGGAGAGTCCGAGCAAATAGCCGCACATTATTCTTTCAGTTGGTTTGAACATTCTCACTACATTCTTCATTAATGTGATTATACTGTAAGCTGGATTCTATACGTTTCTGACTCTTTCCACTTATGTTACTAGATTATAGAGACTTCTATATTGCCTCAATATCTTTTGCCATTCATTTTCATGCTTCGGTACTGATGTGCATCCTACTTGTATTAATAACATTTAGTGGTGGAATATGTTCTGTTGCAGCTCTAGCCAATGATTCCCCAAATGTATCAACTTAATTTCAGCTTCTTTCTGTATTGCTAACCTATGTCCTCATAGTTATAGCGTTTCTCGCGCGCAGCATCAATTGATTGTTTGTTTAATTCTATCTTAGGGAACCTCTTGTCACCAATATAATGTGGTATACCTATTAATGCAGGTAAAAAGAATTTGATGGCTGATGTTCCAAAGTGAAAAATATTCATTTTACATTAGTTTTCGAGGTTGATATCTCCTGCTTGAACATCTGCAGGCTCTGTATCAAGTTACAGTCCTCCTAATCCTCATTCTTCATTTTGGCAGAGTTTGTGGAGACTTAGCTAGAAAAAAGTACTCCATTTTCAATTTGTCACTATTTGAATTTGTAATATTTGTCACTATGGATATTTTTTATGAAATTTGATTTATGTTGTAAGTTATTTGATAAAATTATTTCTTTAATCCTAAAAATAAAAATATTCAAATAGAAAAAGAGTTTTCAACAACAAAATTTTGTGGCAGAAAAAAACTGCCACTATTTTTTTTTTGAAAACACTAATATTATATTGTAGCGGTTATAAACCCCACATAATTTTTTTTTTTTAAATTTAAATCATATTTTTGGGGTTTATAAACCCCCATAATTTCTTTTTTGAACCATGATCGTATTGAGGGGGTTTATAAACTCTCGCAGTATTTTTTTTTTACACATCAAAATCATATTGCGGGGGTTTTAAACTAGCACTAATTATCTTTTAAAACCCCTTCATAACTTTTTCTTAAATAAATATTTAAATCATATTTTAGGGGTTTTTAAACCCGCACAATATCTTTTTTGAACCATTATGATCTTATAGAGGGGGTTTATAAACCCTCGCAATATTGTTTCTTTGGCACATCGAAATCATATTACGGGGGTTTTAAATTACCATTAATTATCTTTCAAACCCCCCACAAATTAAAAATTCATTTTGTGGAGGTTGTCATGGAGGGTTTAAAAAATCGCTGCAATAATGCTCGTGGCAAAGGTAACTGCAGCACTTCTCGAAACCGCCACAATTCTTTTTGTGGGAGTCAAAAACCGTCACAATTTGACCAAAAAACTCCCACAAAGGAATTGTTTCTTGTAGTGACACTAAATTATTATTTTCATTGTTTAACTTTTGATTTAATTATAATTTATAAATTTAATTACTAAATATATATCATAATTCAAAATTTTGATATGATTAATGGGGCCTATGGTTTGGACACAATTATGACTTCACACCACCCCACACAAATAAAATACTCTTACCTTTTATCAATAATTCTCCCTCCCCACGTTTGATCCTCTATTTTCACTCCCACACTTTTTGCTTTTTTTTATTTTTCATTTTTAATTTTCAAAATCAACTCCCCTAACCCTCTAGAACCCTTTCATTCTCAATCTTTCTCAACTCATTAGAACTCTATAATCTTTAACCTCCCCTCATCACTAATCTCCCATAAGCTTCCTCAAAATCTTCACCAAGACCACCGAATTTCAAAATTAAAAGCCCCAAAAATCTTTTTGTTTCCCTTTTCGATTTTGTCATAGTTTTTAGCATGTTTGAGGTTAAAGCTTGCATCAATCAATGGTTTGTGACTCAAACATCATTTTGACATTGGTTTCGGGTCGAGTTGCGATTTTTTCCGCCCTTTAGGTTGAAATCTTGGTTTTTTTTTGAAGAATTATGTAGGTATTGTGTAGATTAATACCTACACTTGTTTTAGTATTGTGTTGGCTGTAAAAATCTATGTTTTAATTGGTTGTTAAATTGTAGTTTAGTAGTCTTAATTTTATAGATTAATTGTGATTGCTATTATATATAGTTTATATTTTGTAGTTATTTTGTAGTCATGTAGATTAGCCGTGTTAATTATGTGTATAAATTGTAGTTGATATTATCTACAGCTTATGAATGTAGTTATTAGTTATAAAAATCTATATTTTAATTGGTTGTTAAATTGTAGTTTAGTAGTTAATAAATGTAGTTATTAGTTGTAAAAATTTATGTTTTAATTGGTTGTTAAATTGTAGTTTAGTAGTCTAAATTTTATAGATTAATTGTGGTTGATATTATATACAATTTATATTTTGTAGTTATTTTGTAGTCATGTAGATTAGCTGTGTTAATTATGTATATAAATTGTAGTTGCTATTATCTACAACTTATAAATATAGTTATTAGTTGTAAAAATCTATGTTTTAATAGATTGTTAAATTCTAGTTTAGTAGTCTTAATTTTGTAGATTAATTGTAGTTGATATTTTCAACAATTTATATTTTTGTAGTTATTTTGTAGTCATGTAGATTAGCTGTGTTAATTATGTGTATAAATTGCAGTTGTTATTATCTACAACTTTATAAATGTAGTTATTTTGTAGTCATGTCGATTAGTTGTCTTAATTTTATAGATTAATTATAGTTGCTATTTTTTACATTTTTATAAATGTTGTTATTTTGCATTCTGTAGTTCTTACTGTTTCTTTTTTTTTTTTTTGAAGAATTATGTAGGTATTATGTAGATTAATGCTTATTTTTTATTAAAATGTGAAATAATTTTTATTTTGTGCAGAATGGATATTATTTTGCACCACATAAATGAGGTTACAGGTAGCCTAGCAAGGAGGAAGGGTGCTCCCGCTTTGAATGAGAAGACTAGATTGCATATAAAGAGGAAATAGTCTACTGTTATCCTAATTTAGGTGCTGCAAATTTGTAGTTGAAGGATAAGGTCTACTTTTTTGGAAACAATCTATCAGCTTATTGTGTTTAATTTTGTAGTTGTATAATAGAATACTGTTTTCCTAATTTAGTTGCTGCAACTTTGTAGTTGAATGATAATCATCTACTTCTTTTGAAACAATATATCAGCTTATTGTTTATAGTTTTGTAGTTGTATATGCTCATCATTTTCATGAAATACATTCAAGTTCTATGTTATAACCGTATATAACTGTCAGATGTATTCAGATTAAACACCAAACATAACAAATAGATACTACAATCATTTAAATAAATTATCCACCTGTTGTCTCATTACCATTTTCAACTTATTAGCAAACAACAATTTCACTACAAATAAATTACTTTTTGCCTACAATCTGGAAACGCATTACACTACAATTACATTTTCTAATCCGAACATTTATGTAGAAAATAACAACTACATTTTCTGTGTTAATTATGTGCATAAATTGTAGTTGCTATTATCTACAGCTTTATAAATATAGTTATTTTGTAGTCTTCAACACAAACCAACGCCTATTGAAGCTATGTACTATGGCAGTATTATTTGAAGAGAAGATAGAGAAAAAACAAAAGAGTAACGACCTTAGATATAATGTTCCGAAATGTACACATCCAAAATTGTAGATGGTATGAAGAAAACTTGTGGATAATATATTTCTATGATTGTAGTATCTATTTATTCTGTTTGTTGTTTACTCTAACTACATCTGACATTTATATACGGTTATTACCTAGAATTTGAAGGTATTTCATAAAAATGATGAACATATACAACTACAAAATTAAACGCAATAAGCTGATACAGTTATATATGGTTATTACCTAGAACTTGAAGGTTTTTCATAAAAATGATGAACATATACAACTGCAAACAATTCAAATTGAATGGATTTAAAATAATGTTACGACACGGATCGGGATTAAAAAATTTTCCATTTTCATCCATTAAATAATATTTTAATTTAATCACTTGAAAAGTCTGTTTTAAATTGTCAAGTTGCAAATAGTTAGTTACTAAGATCTGATTATGAGTTATTAAATGGTAAGATGAATAAAAATTCTCAATTGGACATAGCTTACGATCATCGGCTTTGATCATGCCACTAGGCATTTGATTAAGATATTGCACAATGATCCGAACACTTTGTCGCATCTCTTCGTACAATAAGCTGATAGATTGTTCCCAAAAAAGTAGATCCTTATTCTTCAACTACAAATTTGCAGCAACTAAATTAGATAAACAGTAGACTATTTCTTCTTTCTATGCAATCTAGTCTTCTCATTCAAAGCGAGAGCACCTTTCCTCCTTGTTAGCTTGCCTGTAACCTCACTTATGTGGTGCAAAATTGTAACGACTCAATCGGTCGTTTTGAGATCTAACGCGTCGTTCAGCAGTCTGAGGCCATGAGCAGCTTCATTTCAGGTATATAGACTTGTACGCGTGGTCGGAATTGAATTTCGGTAAGTTCATAGTGGAATTGGAAGGAGAATTCTCATTTTGAAAGCTTAAAGTTGAAGAAATGAACTAGGATTGGAATTTTGAGTAAATGACCTCAGAATTGGTATCCGAAGGTTCCAGCAGGTTCGTATGATGATTTCGGACTTGTGCGTATGCCCGGATCGGGTTTTGGATGACCCGGGAGCATTTTGGCGCCTATTATGGAAGTTAGCATTTTAGAAGAAATTGCATCAGTTTGGCTTAAAGTGAATTTCAGTGTTATTGATGTCCGTTTGGGATTCCGAGACTGGGAGTAGCTCCGTATGGTGATTCTGGAGTTTGGAGCACGATCGGAAGTGAATTCGGAGGTCCGTAGGTCATTTTGAAGTCGTTTGGCTAAAGATAGAAATTTGAAGTTTTTAGAGAAGTTTGACCGAAAGTGGACTTTTTGATATCGGGGTCATAATCCGATTCCAAAAGCTGTAGTAGGTCCGTAATGTCAAATATGACTTGTGTGCAAAATTTGAGGTTAATCGGACGTGATTTGATAGGTTTAAGCATCGAGAGTAGAAGTTGGAAGTTCTAAAGTTCATAAAGCTTGGATTGGAGGTTGATTCACAATTTTGGCATTGTTTGATGTGATTTGAGGCCTCGATCAAGTCCGTAATGTGTTTTGGGACTGGTTGGTGTTATTGGTCGGGGTCCCGGGGGCCTCGGGTGTGTTTTGGATTGTGTTACGCTCTTATTTGATGTTTCAATGCCGTTTCTTTGGACATAAAGTGGTAACATATTAAGAAAATGAGCTCCAAATTAAGTTTTTATTAAACCATTTGATCCATATCGTAATTTCGAAGCCATAGCAAAAAGAATCGTTAAATTTGGACATCGTATGAGGAAGTTATACTCGTTTCCGTGCCGAAAAAAGTGTTGGTACTGTCAAAACCGCAAAAGCGGAAATCTACCGCAGAAGCGGGACCGCGGAAGTGGGAGTTTGTCCGCAGAAGCGAAAAATTTTCCGCAAAAGCAGAATCGCGGAAGCGGAAACTGCTGGAGGCAGAGAGGTTTCTTTAAAAATCGGACTTGGCTCATTTTTCACTTCATTTCTTCCATGGGAGCCGACTTTGGAGCAACTTTGGAGAGCCATTTTCATCACCAAGCATGAGGTAAGTGATATCTACTAGTTTTGAGTATATATATCAATTATGTATGGATTTTTGCATGAAAATGTGTAGAAATTTGAGAGTTAGAGGAAGACCTAGAAATATTTTGTTATTAGATTTTTACCACGAATTTGAGCATGGAATTAAGAGAAAATTATATATTTGAGTTCCTAAGGCCATGGGTAAACTTTATATTCAAAAAATTTTGGATTTCCGGCATGTGGGCTCGAGGGTATTTTGGTCAACTTTTCGTTCGGGGTTAGAAATGGTTATAAATTGAGTTGTAAGGTATAGTTGAGCATACATTAATGGATTTGTATGATCATTGGCTAGTTTTGGTGCGTTGTGCGTTGGTTCAAGCCTTCGGAAGGATGTAGAATACCGGTTGTCAGTCTTTGGAGCGAGGTGAGTCTTCTTTCTAATCTTGTGAGGGGGAATTTACCCCATAGGTGAAGTGAATGATTAAGTGCTCCTATTTTTGGGGGTTACGTACGCACGAGGTGACGAGAGTCCGTGCGTAGCTACTATTATGCTATTGTCCGGGTAGTTAGGACCCATCAGCATGTTATACTTGAATTAATTATGAACCCATCGATGACTTGAATTGTTTAAACCACCTTTGATTAGTAAACAAATTTAAAAGAGATTAAACATCATCCCTGAATTGTTAAACAGAGAATTGGCTTATTTGGATAATCATTCCCCGATAAAATTCTAATTTGGCTATCTGAGCATGTATTTTACGTGTACCCGCGTCGCATGAATGATTCGCGAGCGGGGTAATAAATCACATTAAATTAATAAATAGATTTCTAAAGATACTTAAGCTTCGCTTTCTCAAATTATTAAAGAGAATTGGCCCTTCTTGGATAATTGCTCCACGTTGAATTCTTGACTGATTGTCTGTCTGTGTGTGTTTATTTTGGACCGGGCCGAACGCCTCAGCAGATTAATATATGCATCTATAGGCGCGTCGTCGACCCTCGGCAAGTTCACATTTATTTCTGTTGGAGCGGGCCATCGACCTCGGCATGATTTGCGTATGTTTGTATTGCTGCCTGGACTCATTTGAGTTGTTTTATGCCTCACTATGGCTCGAGATCATATTGTTAATAATAACAAGAAATCTAAGGGAATTTACTATAAAAGAATTATGTGTTTACCCTTTTTCTCTATCTGGATAAAAATAATGTTAGAAAATAAATCCACTGTTTGATATGTATGTTGAGAATAAATAATCGTTGGACCATTAGAGTGTGTCAAGTTGACCATCTCGTCTCTACCCCTTCGGGATTAGGCGGGACACTCACTGAGCACACGTTGATTACGTACTCATACTACACTTCTGTGCATTTTTGTTGCACAGGTACATGTTATTTTAGCGGCCTGCTGGGCGCAGCATGGTCGATTCGGGGATTAGGTGAGTTGCAGTATGCAAGGCGGCCCGTAGCTTTTAAAGTCCCTTCTAGTAAAAAAATGTATTTCCTTTCTGTCCATTGTATTCCGGACGGATATTACATTGTATTTTTATATTCTTATCAGTAGATGCTCATGCACTTGTGACACTGGGTTTCTAGGATGGTTTTAACGGATTTGTTCTAATTGATAATTTTGTTGGCTGGCCTGACAGAGATATCCGGTGCCACCACGACCCTTAGTGGACTTTGGGTCGTGACAAAAATAATGTCCATTCTGCACAAAACAAAAATTATTTTACATTAGCATTAAAAAATAAGCATTAATCTACATAATATCTACATAAATCTTCAAAAAAAAAATAATAAGAACTACAGAATGACTACAAAATAACAACATTTGTAAAAATATAGAAAATCGCAACTACAATTAATCTACAAAAGTAAGACAACTAATCGACATGACTGCAAAATAACTACATTTATAAAGATGTAGATACTAGCAACTACAATTTATGCACATAATTAACACAGCTAATCTACATGACTACAAATAACTACAAATATAAACTTTAGATAATATCAACTACAATTAATCTACAAAATTAAGACTACTAAACTACAATTTAACAACCAATTAAAACAAAGATTTTTACACCTAATAACTACGTTTATAAGTTGTAGATAATAGCAACTAGAATTTATACACATAATTAACACAGCTAATAAAACCACTAGAAATTAAAAAATGATGGCAAAGAAGACGGATTGTGAATTGAAGAGAAACTAATAGAGTTCCGCTGAATATCAGTTTTGCGCCTCATAGGACTCGAAAATACATCTCCCAATCTCACCTCCAGCTGCACCTGTACTTCTGGAATTTCATATCACTTTTCTTACCAAAATACAGTTATTTTCAACTATTTTCATTCGTCAACTTCAAGCATCACATTCAACAACTTCAATTTGAAAGCTGCTTGCAATTAAATACGTACATCATGGCTAACATGAAATTAAGAGGACAGTAAAAAACAAACACAAACAAGAACTACAAGATGAGGAGAAAGAGCAATGCCATGTTTGCAAATTGAATTTGCAATTGAAAGAGCAATGCCGTATAATTCCATATTGTTTACTATAATTTCTTGCTTGAATTGTAGTAATCAAGGCCCACTTTTACTTTTTCATAATTAAAGCATACCCCACTATACCATGTTTCCACTTTAACCCACACAAAAGCTACAGTCCTATTTAAAAATTTAATTGTTGTTACCATTTTCACAATAAATAGTTTGGCGCCCACCGTGGGGCTAAAAATAATAGTGATTATTTTCTTGCCAGTTTTGTCACACGAACGCACGTTATCTTTCACACTTTTTCTTGCCCAAGATCTTTTGATTTCAGGTTAATGTCAGACTCGGTAAAAAAAATTGAGAATGACTACCCCAAAAATCGCAGAGAAAAAAGTATGGCCATTCCAATGGCTTGCGCGATACAGCAAGACCCCGATAATGCATCTGGATCGGTTCAAACGGACACGGGCTTGCAAGGACCCCTATGCAGTGAGGATGCTTGGGAACCTCTTCGAAAGGATTGAATTAGGCTCGTAAAAGATCTTACAACAACCACCTCCCGAGGATACGGTCCCGGAACTCGCTTCACAAAAATCAGGAACGTCGAAGCTCCCTATGTATGACAGGACCTCGGATCCATACGGGCGCATCACCACTTACGCATGCTCATCCAGAGACATAGACCTCCAAGACATTGAGTTCGATCCCATACCGTTGAAGAAATTTGAAGAGACTCTCTCGAAAGAAACCATGACGCAGCGCCACTACCTGGCGCCTGACCTCACGTACCCGCTTGCCATACCAGCTTGGTCCCACGTGGAAGCATGCGCTGGTGCCATCAAAGCAGTACCGAGAGGGCCCAATACACCTGAGGCCGAAAGAAGAAGAAATGAAATGCCGCGGGAAACTGCACCCTACTCCCTGATAGGATGAATGAGATCGCTCCTAGTTTCGGACGATCGGGCAACACAAGCCTTCTCCCGAAGCCTAAACGAAGCATACCCAATGGCTCGAGGACATTTCAAGCAAATCCTGATCAGATACCTAGTCGAGGCTTGGTTGGATACCCACACCTGACATCAGCCCTGAATCACGCCATAGACAACCGTCCGAGAACCTCCTCGGGTTCGATCTATCCATGCGGGCTCCCGACAAAGAAGCTGATGCCGGACGGATTGAGGTATCATCCGCGCGCTGCGAATAGAAGAACTACTCGAGATGCAACCCACCTCGCAACAATAAGGAAATAGCCTGAGTATAGCACCCTCGAGGAACCTCTAACGGAACCAGATTCAACAAGGCACAACTGGCAGGGAAACCCCGCCCGATCGAGTATGACTTTAGCATTGCTATACCAAGCATCGTGATCACCATAAGCAAAACAAGGAACGCCGGGCTTCTAAGACCTATTCGACCAAAACCCCTTCAAGAGAAACATGTCCCAGTGCGGGAACCGCGGGGTGCGGGGTCAGTGACTCAAAAGGGCGACAACTATACTATTCAACACAGGCCGCCACCAAGTATCATTGAGTGGTCAGACTCGGCTCCATCCCCAAGGGAGGAAAGAGATCGGGAAAAAATAAAGCTGGAAAGCCACGGCATATTGCCACGACAGTAAAGGGGCGGCAATACCCCACGAAGATTCGTAATGTGTAGAGTGAAAGTGATCATCGCCAAAAGAGACGGTCCCGAGGAATATTCCCAAAGGACACCCTTGCATCCAAGGAAAGGGACGCCGAGACTTCGCCTCGGTCTCGTATTAACACATTGGCAACCCCCTCCCTCATTTAACTTAATTTAAATAAAGCATGTGTTCATGCGTACAGGTGATTCGACCAACTATACTGACGGTGTCAGACCAAAGCCAATAGGGCACTTCAGACTAACAAAACGAATCACTCCCGTGCCTCGATCCTTTGATGGGTTCCGGACGCCAATCGCCATAATAATCGAGAAGGCTGCTCCCTTTGTACAGCCCGCCTGAGCTCGAGCTAGAACACTGAACCCGCAAGGCCGGGACATTTTATTTAGATGACAACGGACACACCGCCCAGAGACGACTTCGACCCTGCTCCGCCAAAAGGGTGAAACCCCACAACAAAGGTGGGACTAAAGTATTCGACAAGGAGCTACACGTAACGAGAGGAAATCCCTCACCAATTGACACATCATCGACATTGATGCATGCGGCCTCAAAGGGATCAAAGGGTAAGCAGAACCACATCTTTGGCCAAGCCTGGTCGAACATAGCAGAAGGATGCATCAGGGCTCGCGCCTTGAAACGTCGCCTACGCATCCCGCAGGAAGGAAGAACTACTCTACTCTTTCGTTATTTCTTTTCTTTTCTTTTTACTAACCTGTATGCAGGCTGTCGACCGAGGCATCAGAAGTTCTGAACTCCTTTCGGGGATTCGAGGCCTCTGCGGGATCTACCGAGCTCTCTCTCCTCAAACGGGATTCCAACCTAAAGAATGTCCCACCAACATGATTATTAGCGGAGCAGCATACCCCTAAGAAAGGGATCCGATGAGATCGCAGTCCTTTCTTCTACAGTCGGACGACGTGCGATGATCTCCTATTAAGGATACTATCCCCTTGGAAGGGCCAATAAATGGCAGGTTAAATTCCAAAACAGAATTATTAAATAGATCAGATAATCAGAGGAGCCAAACCCATGCGAGTCGAGCTCACAACAACGGGCAATATGTATTTACATAATATATTTATGCCAAGCAATAAAGAATATCTTTTTGGCATTTCTTGTTTCGAAAAAGGCTATTTCGGCATATTCACGGCGAAAGCCTCTCTGCCAAATAAGTCTCGAGATACTCGGAGACTTAAACAATTCAGTGCCTACATGACCCCAGGGTCAGAACTCCGGGCTCATCAAGCCCCTATAAGGTAACTTCGAGTTCATGAGAAGTGGTCTTCAAGCTTAAACAAACTCGATGACTCGGAGACTGCCATTAATCACCACGCAACTGGAAAACCCAAAACTGTAATACCCCTAGTGGGCAGCCCCGGCGTGACCAGATCTATTCTCCAAGCTTGAAGACCTCAATAGGCACGACAAACTGTAAGACCTCAAAAGGCATGAAAATATGGCAGTTTAGGCTATACGTCACATTTGTAAGAATTCCTAAAGAGCATACCCTCAGTGTAAACGCCTAAACTATCACTTGGGATAAAAAATGGCTACGGCCAAACGCATATGACTGCGGTCAAAAATGGCTAATACAACATAAATAACACGACTCAGGGACGCCCGACTATCGTTATAAATACTCTGTATATACTTCGGAAAGAACCGGTTAAAATAGGCTTCCCACAACAGGCAAAAAATGAGCTCCGACCACATCAACTCCAAATCGAAAGAGCATCGATATACCCAACCTACGAGCTATGAACATTACGAGGTGCTCAAAACATTACCGACAATGCCTTGAAATTGAGGTTCTCCTATAACCCACGACGGGTCAGGTAAAAATATTCTAAAAGAACTTAACGAGCAAAAATAAAGCTTACAAAAAATCCCACGGGCGAAAAACAACGTAAGAGCCATTGTCGCCAGCTAAGCAAGCCTACCGGCCTCAAATTGAAAGGTCTCTACGACCAAACAAGCGTAAAAGCCATTGTCGCTAGCGAAAGAATTGACAACTTGAGGATTAAAATGAGCTCTAATCGTAACGCGACCAGATCCAAAATAGTTAACTGTGCAAGCCTCCAGGCCACACACTAAAAGGCATCAACGACAAAATGACATAAATGCCACTATTACCAGACGGAATCTCCAGGAAATTCAAGGGTCGATTACTGCTCGAATCTCAACGCGACTCGGAGACTGGACCCAAAAATTGCAATATGCCTAACGGTATGGCATAAATGCCACTATTACCGGCCGGAATCTCCAGGAAATTAAAGGGCCAATTACAGGTCGAATCCCAACACGACTCGGGGATTGGACCCAAAAATTGCAATATGCCTAAGGGCACAACGTAAATGCCACTATTATTGGCCGGAATATCTAGGAAATTCAAGGGTCGATTACAGCTCGAATCGCAACGCGACTCGGAGACTGGACCCAAAAATTGAAATATGCCTAAGGGCACGACATAAATGGCACTATTATCGGCCGAAATCTCCACCATATTCAAGGGTAGATTACAGCTCGAATCGCAACGCGACTCGGAGATTGGACCCAAAAATTGCAATATGCTTAAGGGCACGGCATAAATGCCACTATTACCAACCTGAAACTCCAGGAAATTCAAGGGTCGATTACAGCTCGAATCGCAACGTGACTCAAAGAATGGACCCAAAAATTGGAATATGCCTAAGGGCACGGCATAAATGCCACTATTGCCGGTGAGAGAGTCATGGAAATTTAAGGGTCGATTACAGCTCAAATCGCAACACGACTCGGAGACTGGACCCAAAAATAGTTAAACTACAATATGCCTAAGGGCATTGCTCAAATGATACCATCTTCAGTCGATTAATTCTCCAGGCCACACGCCCGCGAAGTCACTTCAACCCAGAGCACAAAGGGCCATCATCATTCCGCCTGTGCGGGCAAGAATGAGCTTGAGGGTCGGTTGAAGCTCGAGTCACATTGCGACTCGGAGAATGGACCCAAAATAGTTGAAGCGTCAAATTCCCAAAGAAAAAAGAAAAAAATAACTACTACCTGCCCGAACGGGCACAAACAATTCAAGGACAAGAAGGCTCGAGTCGGTGCCCGACTCGAAAACTAAGCATAAACAACCAGTCCAATCACGGAGGCCCCGACATCCGCTCGCGCCAATAATCGCACTTAACAATCCCCGGTATGTTTGATCGATTATGGGTTTATGAGGACCTCACTAAATGCCAAAACCTATTTGCCCGATCGAAAGTAACAACAGAAGAATGGTATAGGAGAAACAAAGCTTCAAATTTCTGCTTATATATTACATGCGAGAAAAAAGCGCATTCTCCACCACCTGCAGGCATGCCCTACAAATATCAGAAACAAAACGACAAAATGGCAAAAACTATACTCTACACTGAAGGGCTACAACTTGTCAATTTTGCTCTCTGCAACGTCAACAAGAAGAGATCGAGCATCACGCTCGTCCGCACTTGCTCCAGCCAATTCCTCCAAGAAAACGAAGCCCCTTGCATCGACCTCCTTGAGTACCTCTCTCTGGGATCTACAACGAACATATGCCTTGATCCTCTTCTACCAGTCGAGGGCTCGCTTCATCTCAGCGTGGGCATCACCAGTATCTTTCATACAAATCGCCATATCATGATCAACCGTGGCTCGACTTAACGCCGCTTCTACCCGGGCATCAATTATCTCGGCTGTGACCTTCGAGAGATCAGATTCAAGTTTCCCAATCATATCTGCTTGAACTTTGGCGTTGTAATGAGTCAAGCTGAAGTGGACCTCGAAGGCAGGGACCTTAGCCGAGGCGATCATCTCCTCTAAAGCTCGAGCATGCACTCGGGACCTTAGCTCCTCGCAAGATGCTCTGGCTCAGTTTACATCACCTTTGAGGTACTCCAAGGCCTCCACCTTTTTCTGCAGCTGATGCGGGAAGAGGAAATTAGCCTTAAGGTTAGAAAGGAGCGAAGCACGTACTACAGGAAATTACCTGCCCCATCAAATAGCTGTCATAGTTCGAGCTCCGGTACTCTTCATATCGATAATACTGCAGCTCGACTTCCTTCTTCTTGCAAAGGAGCCTAAGGGATTCGCCTTCATCCAGAATTGTTTGGAGCTTGGCCCTTTGACGTAGCAGCTCAGACCTTAGCCTATCGCAAGCCTGCAGAATAAAGATTCAATAGAAGGAAGTCAATATGCGGTAGAAGGAAATTGTGCATAAATACACCACAAAGTGAAGCCGACAGATCTCCTCGAAATCGGAACACATTCATGTCGATCCTGCCCCTGCGACCCCAAGAGAACAGACCTCGGGCATGACATGTTCGCTCAAAGGAACCATTGGCTAGGAATCAGGCACTCCAGGAGCAGCAGACTCGGGTGACGCCCAGTCTTTGGAAATACTAGCCCGACCAACACCGTTAAAGGATCCGTCGCACCGCGGGTGCCGATCCCTCTTATTTCCATCATACGTCGGCCCGGAGGCCAACAATTCTTTTACCTCTTTTACAAACGGCGAATCCAGTGAAAATGAAAGGGAAAAGTATTACCTCGGGTATATGGAGGCAAGGAAAAGGCAGAATACGCACATACCTAAGTATTGAGGTCACCATCTGGCATGAAGCACATCCCGCCACCTATGCTCATCGCTGGACGAATGGGTCACCAGCCTCCGAACCCAGCTGGGCAGATCATGGACTTCACCCGGCATCCACGAAGTTGCTGCAACAAGGGAGAGAATATTATTACTCAACCGGTTTTCGCTATACACGGAATCTGAAAAAGTGACAAGGTCCTCACTCACGTGCATGATTCCACCCTTCGGGAAATGGCAAAAACTTCACAAGGATAATATCGGTCGTCCGAACCCGAACAAACCAATTGGCCCACTCTCGATCCCCACCTTTCTCGTCATAAAAAATGAAGGGCGTAGATGAACGACACCTCATAGTTAGCAGGCCTCGATGATGAAAGGGTGGATATATCTTGACAAGATGGTCAAGCGTGAATCCAAGCCCGACTTTCTCAGCAATAAACCTCATCATCAACACCGTTCGCCAAAACGACGGATGAATATGTGCCAGGGTGACCCAATACTTCAACAAAAAATCAAGCACAACCCTATCAAGGGGGCCAAATGCGAAAGGGTAAAGGTGCACGCTCAAGAACCCATCAGCGGAGTCCGCAATGCCCTCGTTTGGGGAAAACACCTGCAATACTACCCTCTTGCTCCACCTACAGTACACCCTCGCTATCTTCAGGTATTCCTCTCTTATAAATGATGCTATCTCCAGAGTGAAGTCCCTCGATTCCTGAGCACCAGGAGAAGCACCTCTCGTCGCCTTCCGGATCGGCCCTGAAATAGTTCACATGACAATGGTGAAACTAATAGGTCAAGGCAAGGGCACACACCAACACTTTTGCGCCTAAAGAAATGAAGTACCCCATGCTAAACCAGAAAGGCAGCTATCTAAAAGTAGTAAAGTCTTGCTAAGGAGCTGAAGCCGCCCCATATATATGTGAGAAGTCGCGATGATAGGCAAGCCCCAGGAACCAATAGCATCGATACAAATCGACGGATTGATATCTGATCCGGAAAACATCCTCCAATGAGAAGTCTAGACTTGAGGGGTTGTTAATATTATCTCCATGCTCGAGGTAGCACTGTACGTAAAGAACCCCCGGTCCAAAGAAGTCGGGCCTCGGTGAGCTTTAAATGCCGATACTTGACGCAAGGTGAGCACCTGGTCTCGTGATCCCCTCTTCCCGAAAAGAGGAATAAATAGAGGAAGCTCCGATTGTGAAAGCTCCACGAAGGTCCGAGAAAGTGCCCAAATACAAGCAAACACCTCAGTAGAAGCCAATCCTATATGTTCTAAAAGGGTTATCTATATTAAGATCAATTGGGACCCCCCGGTACCCGAAGCTCGCCTTCATCCAGGATAACACTCTCGAATATCCCGAGATTCCACATTTCCATACAATTCTAAAGGCCCTTGTAGCCCGTGCCTATCCGAATAATCCGAGATTGCTCCGAGGCACGACGATGGGCTCGGGAGAGAACCGTGTCGATCAGTAGAGAGGAGGAAAGAATGCTCGTGCTCAAGTCACATATTAGCCGCCAACAAATAAAAAAGGGCATTCAAAGAGCCTCGAAGGGCATGAGAGCACACAGAAATTAAAAAAAAAGTAAGGAAAGCACAAGTCAGCAAAATATATTCTTATATATAAAAGTTTGCGTACAAACAGTCCTCGAGGGCTCATGGCATACGATTACAAAAGCCCACGAAGGGTCTTTACACAGGAGCAAAGAAGCAAAAGGGTACATATAGTGAAGGTACGTGTCCTAGTCTAAGCGGTCGACGTTCTGCCACAGCGTCACCACTTTCGAATGCCATCTTCCCCGGGTCTCAGCCTTCCACACTGATATCCCAAAATATGAACCGAGGAGCGGGGAGGTATTAAAAAGCACAATATCTCTCTGTAGCTCGAGCAACTTCTTTGGCCAAGGAAGCCCTAGAGAGATAGCGGACCGAACAACCATCGATCCCGTTTGAATGGCTATTTTGAATTAAATTCTTGGAGCATCAAGCCGTGCAATCTCCAAGCTTGGAGTAGAGTTCCACATTGAGACAGGGTATGAAGGTGAGCAGTGGTGTATAATCCGAGCCCCCTTTTGAGTAGCGGTGTATAATCCGAACGAGTATCTACATGAGAGGGAGACCGACTCCCCATCCATAACCACCTTAGGGCAATAGCAACAGCGAAGGCCAATATACCAGCGACCATAGTGGAATAACATGATTATGATCGATGAAGGGATGTCCTAGCGAAAGGCCACGAGGCAGTCTAAGGGAACTTCTCCAAATGGCTTTAAGGCCATGAGCCCCAAGAATGATGTTCAAAGATAGAGGAAGATCACAAGATTGTATAGACATGCATGCCAACGGAGATACTAGGATAGGGAAAACAACGCCAAGGCATCCCATTTATAAGGAGCGACGACATGGTCATCGAGGCTCTAGAAGATTGACCGAAGAATGCAATTATTCCATCCTTAAAAAATCGAATCGACGTCAGTAATTTTACTTTGAGGAGCAAAAATGATAGAGTACTGGGCATGAGTCTATGAGATATATCATCTATCACAACAGGTTGCACCGTAATTCAAATCGCCAGCATACTGCCGCCATGAGGAGCTCGAAGAGTCGAGTGTCAGAATTATTTCCCATTACTTCAGTTTGGGAAATGCGGAAACTATCTGTACGCGGCAAAATTAGAAGACTTGATTTATCACTATCAAGATATTTCGGAAGCATGCCCCGGGACCCCGAGGGCAGGAGGCCACGATCGATTTCCCGACCTCGGGGCTCGTCGAAGCTCGACTCGAGGGAAATGAAGAGTGAAGCCAGGACAAAAGGGGAAGCCTCCTAGGAACATGGCTATGTCTGACAGGCTCAGCCTACCTAGAGCCTATGCTGAGGCATCATGTCAAGCCATCCCATCACCACACTTTTTACTTAATCTCCACATACTTGTAGCCGAGTCTCCCCTCCTATATAAAGGGGACACGCGCACCTTGTAAAGGACTGATGTTGCTCCATCTCTCCACAAGTGCAATAATATCTCTCTCTCTGTATCTTTTCTTCTAAATTGTTGCCCACCTTAGAATTTATCGTTTTCTTATTTATTCTTCATTACTTTGCTCAATATCGGTAACATAAAGCTTTGCCTAGCCATATTTTCGCCTGTTATCCCATTCCTGATCGCCCTACATAGCTTGTGCTCTGCTCGAATCTTGGCCCCGAGGTCCCCATCGACCCTCTCTGCCTCGGGCAACAGGCCCCTTCGATTCAATTACTGCCTCGTTTTAGCTCACTTTTCGTCATTATATTTCACGTTCTTACTATCAACTGCTTTAACAACTAGCTCAGGAATATATCACAAATTTTTAGAGTCCCATTTACAAATTTAATTATTGTTACCATTTTCACGATAAATAGAGTTCTTACAATTGATCTCTAAGACACGATCTAGAATAAGATGAAATAGTTAGAATCCTAAATGCCCGGTAGCCTCCTACTTATAAGTGTGGTACACGACACACCCATAAACAACACTCTACTAGACAAGGCTTGTAGATTCCCTAGGACAGAATTGCTTTGATACCACTTTTGTGAAGACCCAACTCGATGGGCCACGTGCACCCGGTACCTTACTCAACCGCGTACCAACATAACGTATCTTTCGAATCATGCTATCATAGGTAAAAGAGAAGGAAAGGCTGCCGTAGGATAACTAGAATAAAACATGTAATACTAACTTATACATAACACATATGGGCCTATAAAACCAAAATGATCACCCGTATACTAAACATAGGCCGACAAGGCCATACAAATTCTCACATACATGACATCTGTCTACAAGCCTCTAAGAATACATAATATCATAAAGGATAGGATAGGGTCCATCCGTTCCAATCAATACATGTACTATCGTCCTGACCCAAGAAGCAACTCCGTAGCAAATGGAGCGCACAACCATCTTCTGAGTATGTAAGACACATAAATAAGTACATAACAAACTTGGAAGAAATATAGAGTAAATGATTCAACCTGTAAGTATGGATAACTCTGTAAATCATAAAATAATAATAGTGTCATGCATATGCGTATAAATGTCATGTCGTGCATAGGTACGTGTTTCATAACATCATCATTCCTCTGAGGGCATCTCATCATATCATCTAGGCCACTGTGAGCAAATCATCAACGTATACTAGTTGATTTGGTGGTGGTGCGTATATAACGCCGTAACTATTTTCTCATACCCTATATAAATATAATATACATATATACGCATATATAACGTCATCTGGTCATGCGTCAATGTGCATGTATAAATGCATGAAATGCATAAGAAATACGTTAATAAGATTTTCTCGGAATGTCATAATAATCAATATGCCTTTCGGATAAACTTTATCAAAATACGTATTTTTCTGAGACCCATGAATAAAAGATATAATAATAATTCACATGAGGAATCAAGAATATAGGCATCCCTAGTATTTCTATGAATAGAGTAATTTATTAAAGTTGCATGTTTTGCTCATTTCATTTGTATTATTTGGATCATGCCAAAAAGAAAGAAGGGATAGCCTTAACATACCTGGAGTAGGAAAAAATCCTGATATTCTTGGAAAAGGTTGTACCGTACTCCTTAGAATCGCACAATTTTACGTTTCTAAAGCTTTAACAATTCCCGTTGGATTAGTTGAAGAATTCGTTGCTTAATAAAATATTCATAACCTAGTTGAAATGTTTGGATGTGAAAAAGTTGACACTTCTAAGAAATGGGTAACGTTCTTATTCTCTGATTATGGAGTCTTTGAGATGGAAATATTGTCTTGGTTATTTGAATTTAATATATTGAAATGTGTCTTCAATATAAGGTATTAGGTTGCCACCTCTTAAGTGACTTTAAAAGTCATTGTTTTGGAATGGAGGGATTCCACGTGGTGGGGGTGGGGGTGAGAAAGATTATCTAAAATATTAAATTAATTAATTAGGTAATATCTCATTACACGATAATGAACCAATTACCCACGTAATTAAAAATTATCTCAAATTACTTAAAATTCTATTTAATTTTAATACACTTTATACATCCTACTATCATGGTCATATGGTACCTTGTATGGTACTAGTCCGTAAATATCGGATATTATCGCTTGGACCATATTTTATCCCATTATGCCAACTTGGATGAAAATTCATTTTCTTTGACTTGCTTCCCCTCTCACCATTGCGAATTTACTTATGACTTGTTAGAAATAGAATAATCCTTATAATCTTCAAATAATCTTTTCTTTGGACTAATGTCAATTACCTTACAATAATTTTACGTATAATACTACAGGGTGTAACATCATCATAATATAATACTGCAAAGCGAAAAATCTTTGTAATGTAATACTGCAAGGCGTAATATCATCGTACTATAATACTGCATTACGTAATATCGACGTAATATTACGGGGTGTAACAGGTGAAAATCTTGATATCGGGGTTGGAATGGAATTATGGAAATATGATTAGGTTTGTTATGTATTTGTGACATATGTGCAAAATTTCAGGTCATTCGGATGAGGTTTGGAAGGTTTTGGCATCTTTCGCGAAATTCAGAAGTTTGGAAATCCTTAGGCTTGAATCCGAGGGTGATTTGGTATTATTTTGAGTATTCTTAAGGTTGGAATAAGTTTGAATGGTGATATGTGATTAGTTGGTATGTTTAGTTGAGGTCACAAGGGCCTCTAGATAATTTTGGATGGCCATCGGAAAGTTTGAACTTGAGAAATTGCAGTTGGTGCTGTTGCTTCTATCATATCCGCACATGCGGATTTGGGGACCGCAGGAGCGAGCTCCGCAGGAGCAGAAAGGAGGCGCAAGTGCGTGGAGGACTGCAAGTGCGGCTTGGTTTACCGCATCTGTGATGCCGGATGCGCGGTAAGGTGCTCACAGATGCGAAGGTTGGCAAATTAAGTGAAATCCATAGAAGCAGATATTTTTCCGCATAAGTGGAAGTGCAGGTGAGCTTATGGGTTCGCATGTGCGAAATCCCTGGGGCAGAATGTGTATAAAGGACCCTTCGCGAATTTTGGTGATTCTCCACAATTTCAACTCAATTTTTGGAGATTTTGGAGGGTTTTGAAGAAGGATTCAAGGGGAAACTCGTTGAGGTAATGTTTTTGAACCTAAAAGCCGATTCTATGGTGATTTTAAGTTGATTAAGCTTCAAATTTATGGGATTTAAGGTTAAAATTGGGGAATTAGGGATTTGAACTTGAGCATTAAATTTGGGCGATTGAGGGGTCAAATAAAGTCTGATTTTGGTAAATTTGCTATATATTGATTCATGAGAGAATACTGGTTCTAGTTTTGTGATTTTTATCGGATTCTGAGGCGTGAGCTTAGGGGTAGGGTTGGCCAATTTCGGGATTTTATTTAATTTGAAAATTTTTGCATGGTCTTTGTTCTTTTAGTGTGTACTAATGTTGTGATACTGATTTTCGTATTCGGGGCATTTGGAGGCTGGGTCGAGAGGCAAGGGCATCGCGGGTTAGAGTTTTGTTCGGTTTGAGGTAAGTAATGATTGTCAATGTTGTCCTGAGGGTATGAAACCTCGGAAATTCACTTCGTTTCATTATTTTGAAGTGACACACAAGCTAGATGACGAGCATGAGGGCGTGCACCATTGGGGATTGTGACTTGGTTCGTCCCATAGAAATTATTTAGTTGCATATTTGACTGAAGCTACTTGATTATATCATATGTTTCAAAGTATTACTATATTTTGGGATGAATGCCTTATTTGGGCCTCGTGCCAAGTTGTTTGGACCTTTAGGGGCTTTTTACTACTATTCCTCACTATTTTGATTTAATATCCATACTCAGTCATGCCATATTTTTACTAATTTCATAACTCAGTCTTATTTACTCCGTTTGTTATATAAAATAATATTTTGGGCTGAGCACCCTATTTTACTGTTAGCTCGAGTGGCTTGAGAGGTTTCTGACCGAGTAAGGCCGAGGGCCAATGTTGTGAGGATATCATGGGATCAGGCTGCACGCGGCAGCAAGTTGTACTGTTTTGTAATATATGAGAGGCCAAGGGCCTGCTTTATTATGCCACGAGATGGATTCTGATAGCGCTTGGGTTGTAGGATCCCCTCTGAAGTCTGCGGGTAACTAGAGTGAGTGATATGATGTTGCCCGAGGGGCTGTTCTTGATTTATGCTATGCCTGAGAAGATGAATATGAGTGATTATGAGGTTGCCCGAGGGGCTGGTTCCGATTTATGTTATGGCCGAGGGGCGAGTTATGATATGTCTGTACCGAGGGGCTATTTATGATTTTATCATTCTTCTCTAAACTTCATTGCATATCTGTTGAAACTATTAGAAAGTAATTTTAGAAGGACTTTTACTGAAATTTAATTTTAACGAGATGATTGATTTCTTTATTATTTTGAAAAATCATACTGTACTTACTGTGGTGCTATGACGTGGAATTTTTGTGTTGATTTACTTCTCAGTATTTATTTACTTTGATTACACACTGAGTTGGTGTACTAACATTACTCCCTACACCATGTATGTAGATCCAGGAGTTGCGAGACATGATAGCGAGCGCTGATCCATCATCCATCGCGAATACCTGGAGGCGGCAAGGTAGCTGCATGGCGATCGTAGCCTTGCTCTTTTCCCTCTTATCTTCCTTAGACTATTTTAGTATTTCATTTCCAGACTATGATAGTCTTTGTTGTATTTAGACAGACCTTAGTAGATGTTCATGACACCCCAATGTCGGGCTTATGTTTCTTTCCGCATTTGATATTTAGACTTTTGTTATGGGATTTATTTAATTAATAGCTTAAAATGTCCTTATTTTGAAATATCAGTTTGTTTTTCGATTGTGGCGGTTGGCTTAGCTTAATGATGGGCGACATCACGACCAGGTTGGTTTTGGGGTCGTGACAAGTTTGTATCAGAAGCTAGGTTACATAGGTCTCACGGGTCATGAGCGGGTTTAGTAGAGTCTTGCGGATCGATACGGAGATGCCTATACTTATCTTCAAGAGGCTGCAGAACATTTAGGAAAAATTTTACATTCTTGAATTCTTGTCGTGCGAAATTGTTGATTCTGGTAACTACACTTGTATTTTTCTATTTTCTCACAGATGGTGAGGACATGTGCTACCTGTCAGGACGGACGACCACCCGTACCACCTTTTGGGGATACTAGAGGCCGAGGTTGCGGTTGAGGCCATGGTATGGGTAGGGGTGTTGCCGGCACACCAGCTAGGGCATCACATGCAGCTCCACCAGCTGCCCTAGTTCATGATCAAGTCCCAGTTGCGGACGCTCCAGAAGTACCGGCTCAGGCACCAGTTGTGTCTATTGTTATCCCACGCCTTCAGAAGGCCCTAGACCAGATTTTATTAGTGTGCACTGGCCTGGCTCTGGCGGTCTCAGTAACTACGGCCGCATCTAGTTCTCAGGCCGAGGGAGGCACTTAGACTCCCGCCACTCGCATACCTGAGCAGGTCGTAAAGGGACTTCAGACACTGAGGGCATCTCCTGCCCAGCTGGTTGCAGCTGCTCAGGACTATAAAGCTCTTGTTATGCTAGAGGACGAGCAACACAGATTGGAGAGATTTGGTAGACTTAAACCTCCATCATTTAGTGGTGCTGAGGGTGAGGATGCACAGGGTTTCTTGGATAAGTGTCAGAGGATGCTTCGGACCGCAGGTATTCTTCAGACCAGTGGGGTCTCATTCACTACTTTCCAGTTCTCCAGGGCTGCACTTAGTTGGTTGAAGAATTACGAGAAGCATAGGCCGGTTGGCACAATACCCCTTTTTGGGAGCAGTTCTTCGTTCTCTTCCTGGTGAAGTTTGTACATGAGTTGCACCAAGAGGAGCTGCGCAGGCAATTTGAGCAGCTTCATCAGAGTGATAGGTCTATTTCACAGTATGAGATGTAGTTTTTCGAGTTGGCTCGTCATGCGGTATGGTTGGTCTCCACAAACCGGGAGAGGATCAGGAGATTTATAGATGACCTAGTTTTTCAGCTTCGGTTGCTTATGATCGGAGAGAGGGTATCTGGTGCTACTTTTGATATGGTAGTTGACATAGCTTAACAGATTGAGATGGTTTGTGGTTAGGATAGGGTTGAGAGGGAGGCCAAGAGGCCTCGTGGTCATGGTGGATTCAGTGGTGCTCCTTATGGGGGTTAGTTTCAGCAGCGCAGAGGCCGTCCATTAAGGCATGCTCAGTCAGCTCACCAAGTGTATCATGGGGCATCATCAGGATACGGTTTTCACGGTTCTCATCATGGCCATTCATCACTTAGTGCCTTTCTTGCTTAGAGTTTGTCTCGTGCTCCATCAGTTTTATGCTCCTCTATGTTAGGTTCGTCTGCTAGTCATCCTGGTGGTAGGGGTTCCCATCAGTCCCCGTCTCCAGCACCATAGGGTTGTTATGGGTGTGGAGATTTGTGCATATATGGAGGTAGTGTCCTCGTCGTAATAGGGGTCCACCTCTACAGAGGAGTCAACCAACGAATTCAGCACCAGTAACTTTCCCATCAACCCAGTCGGCTAGAGGTGGAGGACATTCAACTAGGGGTCGCCCTAGAGGGGGAGGTCGATCTGGTGGTGGTCTGGCCCGCTTTTATGCACTTCCAGCTAGACCAAATGCTATTGCTTCAGATGTTGTGATTACAGGTATTCTCTTAGTCTACCACAGAGATGCCTCTGTGTTATTTGATCCTAGTTCTACTTTTTCATATGTGTCATGATATTTTGTTGGTTACTTGGATTCGCCCCCTGAGTTTCTTGTTTCATCTGTTCATGTATCTACTCCGGTAGGCAATACCATTGTTGTATACCGCATATACCGGTCGTGTGTGATGACTATTGGGGGTTTGGAGACTCTAGTGGACCTTCTATTGCTTTGTATTATGGATTTTAATGTAATATTTGGCATGAATTGGTTATCTCCGTGTTGTGCTATTTTGGACTGTCATGCTATGACTCTGATGTTGGCTATGCTGGGTGTGACATGAATTGAGTGGCGAGGTTCGACTGATTTTGTTCCCAATAGGGTAATTTCATTTTTGAAGGCCCAGAAGATGGTTGGGAAGGGCTATATTTCCTATTTGGCCTTCGTGAGGAATATCAGTGCAGAGGCTCCTTCAATTGGTTCAGTCTTAATAGTGAGAGATTTTCCATATGTGTTTCATGCAGACCTACCGAGCATGCCACCCGATAGGGATATTAATTTATTAATTTGGTGTCGGGCACTCAGCTCATTTCTATTCCACCATAGCGTATAGCACCAATGGCGTTGAAGGAGCAGCTTCAGGAACTCCTTGATAAGGGGTTTATTTGACTTAGTATGTTGCCTTGGGGTGCGCCTGTCCTATTTGTGAAGAAGAAGGATGGCACGACAGGGATGTTCAGTGATTACAGGTAGTTGAACAAAGTCACAATCAATAACAAGTATCATTTGCCTCATATTGATGATTTATTTGACAAGCTTCAAGGAGCGTGGGTGTTCTCTAATATTGATCTCAGGTCGGGATATCACCAGTTGAAGATTAAGGACTTGAATATTCTTAAGACAGCTTTTAGGACCTGCTATGGTAATTATGAGTTCCTTGTGATGTCTTTGGGGTTGAACAATGACCCAACAATGTTCATGCATTTGATTAACAGCGTGTTTCGGCCCTATCTCGACTCGTCTATTATTTTATTCATTGATGATATTCTGGTGTACTCGCGTAGTCAGGAGGAGCACGCTGAGTATTTGGGAGTTGTGTTGCAGCGGTTGAGGGAGTATAAGCTTTAGGCAAAGTTCTCTAAGTGTGAGATTTGGCTAAGTTCTGTCACTTTCTTGTGGCATGTGATGTCCAATGATGGTATTCAGGTTGACCCGTAGAAGATAGAGGCGGTTCAGAGTTGGCCCAGACTGTCCCCAATCATAGAGATCTGCAGCTTTCTTGGTTTGGCTGGTTATTACTGTCGGTTCGTTCAATGATTTTTATCTATTGCATCACCCTTGACCAAATTCTCTAAAAAGGGTGCTCCTTTGAGGTGGTCAGATAAGTGTGAGGCAAGCTTTCAGAAGCTCAAGTCTACCTTGACTAGAACTCCAGTGTTAGTTTTGCCATCAACTTCAGGTTCATATACTGTATATTGTGATGCTTCTAGAGTTGGTATTGGGTGTGTGTTGGTGCAGGATGCTAGAGTGATTGCTTATGCGTCTCGTTAATTGAAGCCACGTGAGAAGAACTACCATGTTCACGATTTGGAGTTAGGTGCTAGTGTCCACACGTTGAAGATTTGGAGGCATTATCTCTATGGTGTGTCTTGTGAGGTGTTTACTGATGATCGTAGCCTCTAGCACTTGTTGAAGCAGAAGGACCTCTATTTGAGGTAGCGGAGATAGTTAGAGCTGCTAAAGGACTATGATATTACTATTTTGTACCATTCAGGGAAGGCCAATGTAGTGGCCGACGGATTGAGTAGGAAGGCGGCGTGTATGGGTAGTTTGGCATATATTCTTATTGGGGAGAGACCTCTTGCAGTTGATATTTAGGCCTTGGCTAATCGGTTTGTGAGGTTGGATATTTCCGAGCCTAGTCAGGTCTTGTCTTGTGTGGTTTGTCGAACTTCCTTGTTTGATCGCATTAGAAAGCGATTTCCTTGTCCTCAAGGACGGAGTTCAGTACTACGATGCCAGAGATGTGACTATTGATGATTATGGGGTGTTGATGATGCATGGCCAGATACGTGTGCCCAATGTAGATGGGCTTCAGGAGTTGATTCTGGAGGAGGCCCATAGCTTACGATATTCCATCCATCCGAGTGACGCGAAGATGTATCATGATTTGAGACAGCATTACTGCTGGAGAATAATGAAGAAGGATATAGTGGGGTATGTGGCTTGATGCCTCAAATTCCATCATGTGAAATACGAGCATCAAAGACCGGGTGGCTTGCTTTAGCAGATAGATATTCCAGAGTGGAAGTGGGAGCAGATCACCATGGATTTCATAGTTAGACTCCCACGGACTTTGAGGAAGTTCGACCCTATTTGGGTAATTGTGGATTGGCCGACCAAGTCTGTGCACTTCATTTCATAGTGTACTACCTATTCTTCGTAGCGGTGAGCTGAGATTTATCTCTGAAAGATTGCTCACCTGCATGGTGTCCCAGTTTCCATTATTTCAAATAGAGTACTCAGTTTACATCACAGTTTTGGAGGGCCGTACAGCGACAGATGGGTACTCAGGTTGAGCTGAGTGTAGCTTTTCACCCTCAGACGAACGGATAGATAGTCCGAGCGCACTATTCAGATATTGGAGGACATGTTGCGCACTTATGTCATTGATTTTGGGGGTTCATGGGATCAGTTTCTACCGCTCTCGGAGTTTGCATATAATAACATTTATCAGTCGAGTATTCAGATGGATCCATATGAGGCTTTATATGGGAGACAGTGTAATTCTCCAGTAGGTTGGTTTGAGCTGGGCGAGGACATGGTTTTGGGTATAGACTTGGGGCAGGATGCTTGTGATAAGGTGAAAATTATTCAGGAGCGACTTCGGACAACGCAGTCGAGACAAACGAGTTATACTGACAAGAAGGTGCGTGATGTGTCTTACATGGTTGGGGAGAAAGATCTACTGAAGTTATCACACGCGAAGGGTGTTATGAGAATTCGGACGAACGGTAAATTGTGTCCTCGATTCATTGTGCCTTTTGAGGTGCTTTGGAGGATTGGAGAGGTGTCTTATGAGCTTGCTTTGCCACCTAGCTTGTCGAGTGTGCATCTAGTATTTCATGTTTCTATGGTTCAGAAGTATATTGTCGATCCATCTCATGTTTTGGATTTCAGTATGGTTCAGTTAGACGGTGATTTGACTTATGATGTGGAGCCGGTGGCTATTTTTGAGCGGCAAGTACGAAAGTTGAGATCAAAGAATATAGATTCAATGAAAGTGCAGCGGAGAGGTCATCCCATAGAGGAGTCTACTTGGGAGACCTAGTGGGAGATGCGAAGCAGATACCCATACCTGTTTGAGGTTTCAGATATGTTTGTGGACTCATTCGAGGACGAACATTTATTTCAGAGGGGGAGGATGAAACGACCCGTCCGATCGTTTCATGATTTACTGCCTCTATTCCCCTATTTTCCGCTTCTTTATGTGTTGTTCAGCTATATTCCATCATATCATGTGGGTTGTTCTGTGTTTGGGGTGGTCTTGGGGATGGAATGAAACACTTAGTATGTAATTTTGAAGCTTAAGTTGGAAAAAGTCAACCGTATGTAGAATAATGTGGAGAAGATCTCGGATGTGAATTCTGATGGTTCAAATAGCTTCCTTAGGTGATTTTAGACTTAGGAGATCGGAATGTAATCTGGAGGTCCGTGGTAGATTTAGACTTGAATTGACGAAATTGGAATTATGGCGAGTTCCGGTCGGCAGTAGAAACCTTGATATCGGGGTCGGAATGAAATTTCGGAAATTGGAGTAGTTTTATTGTGTCATTTGTGATGTGTGTACAAAATTTCAGTCATTCAGATGAGGTTTGATAGGTTTTGGCATCATTCGCGGAATTAAGAAGTTTGAAAATCCTTAGGATTGAATCCAATGGTGATTTGGTCTTTTGATGTGGATTTGAGTCTTTTGAAGGTTGAAATAAGTTTAAATGGTGATATGTGACTTGTTGGTATGTTTGGTGTTGATACCTAATTTTTCTCTATGTATATTTTTAATACGCAAATTACCTTCAAATGGTATATGTATGCATATATAAGTATATCCAAGTGTTTCCTTATTTTTTCTTAATTTTAAAAAGTTGTTTAAATCAATTTATCCCCCCCTATTTTATCCATAAAAAATCTAATAATTGCTTCTAAAATTATTACTTTTGTAATTCATTTGTTGAAAGTTTATATTTATGCTAAGATATAGCTAAGGTAATTTTTACATATATTTTACTAATTTAGTTAGTATTTTTATGCTGAAATGCATATAATTGTAATATTAGCCCCTTTTTAGATTTAATTGTGTTTCATATTCATAAAATTAGGTTTGGTATTTTTAGATAGTTAATTATGTGCCATAAACCATTTAAGTACTTCTAATTTACTTTCAAAAATTATTTTATTATTTTTATTATATCAAATAGGAAAAATTGGCTATTTAAATGTTAACCCCATTTTATTTTGATTATAGCCTAAATTGGACCCCAATTTGAATCCCAATTCCTTGGCCCAATTCCTATTTAACCCTGACCTAATTATGACTTAATCAGACCCATGCCCATATCCCCACTTACCTGTTCTAATTCCGGCCGTTGATCATTCAGATCAACGACCCATAACCTTCCTTACCTAAATTAATTCTAAACTACCCCCTAAACCCTATCATTTCCCACCATACGTTGCTCTGCATCCCCCTCCTCTCTCAAATCCTCTCTACAACAACATCAAACCCTAGCCGCCGCCACCTCAATCTACCCTAATCCATGGCTTTCCAAGGTCATCTAAGACCTGTATTAGCCTCACATGGCTTTAACGTGTTTGTTTCTGTGGTCTCATGACCAGATTATGAATGGCTTGGTCCAGTCTTTGCTCGATGACAGTTCTCCGGTCATCTCTGACCTCTCTCTCGCCAGCCATGGCCATCCGAGTCAGACCTTTGACTCTCCTGTTTATATCAATGGCTTTCAAGGACTTTCTCGTCACTTGGGGTTCTTTAGAAACCCTAATCTCTAAGAGCTCAACGACTTCTTTCAGGTTCACTTTAGATCCACGCTTGCTATGAGTTTTTAAATGCCTTCTCGTGGTTTCTTTAATTTTTCTTTCAAAAAGACTCTTCATCTTTTTCCGATTAGGGTTTCCCTTCAAGTTCTTCTTTTTCAAATCTTTTCTCAGTCTAGCATGGTAAAAATCCTAATTTCTTTGGGGGTTTCTAAGACTATTTGTTAGTGTTTGTTTGATTTACTTGTTTATCATCTTTAGACTTGACTAGTGTTGAAAACCCTAATTTCTTTGGGTTCATTCGAGTTTCTGAGACTATTTGCTAAACATTGTTTGACTTATCTGTTTATCATCTTTGGACTCGACTGATGTTAGAACCCCTAATTTCTCTGGGTTCATTTGAGTTTCTGAGACTATCTGCTAAGTATTCGCATAATCTATTTGTTCATCATCTTTAAATTTGATTGATGTTAAAAACCCTAATTTCTATTGGGTTCATTTGAGTTTTGAATCTGTTTGTTAAATGTGTACATGATTGTTAAGTTCTTGCTTAACTCATCTGTTTGCCATCTTTTGAACTCATTTGTTCCTGAAGACACTAGGGCTTTTGGGTCTGAAATTGTCTGAACACTCGACTCGATTGGAAGTTCTTGTTTTAGACTCTCTTTTCTCTGTGTGACTCATCTGATCTTTTACTATCTCTCTAACTTAATTTTTGTCGAAAACTCTAACCTCTCAAAGGGTTTCCTCACCTGCTACTGTGAAATCTTTTCATGTTTCTGATGCTCTGTTTTCTTTACTACTGATTCAATGGGACCTGACCTACTTGACTATCATGATTTGAATATTTACTATCTACTCACTTTGTGCTACTATTGCATGATGTTTCTTTTGCCAAATGTTTGGCCTCGCATGTCCTTTATTTTTGCACTCTATTTATATGTTGAGGCCCCTTCTTTGATTGATTCTCATTTTTAGGACTGATTTCAAAAACTTCTTTTTTGTGAACTCTAGTTTTACTCACTTTTTAAAATGATTGATCCATTTCCTTACTTATTGCCTTGCTAAATATTTTGTATCTCTATAGTTGGACTCTATTGTGTACTTAATGTTTTACTACTTCTTTTTATGGTCATAATCAGTCATCCTACAAACTGATTTTCTTTCCCTCTTTTAAACCTATTAGCCCGTTAAACAAGTGATTCCTCAATTAAAGGGTTATCACTTGGTTGATTGATTCTGATTGATGATTGCTTCCATAATTTCATTGAACTTTATTTACTGCCTTATTTCTCACATGTTTTTAAAACTATAAATACCCACCCTCTCTTCTTTCAAACACACGAACACAAGGCATACAACACTTGAGTTCAGACACACACTCCACTAAAATCTCTCTCTTTTCTCTGTTGCTACTTGTACTGCTGCCTTACCTAGCCGGCTGAAAGTCAAGGCTAGACTATGGGAATCTTGCTTATTTCGCTCTGCATTTTGCATCTTTACTGGTATGTTCTAATTAATCTTCTGCATCAACAAAAACATGTTTCTTTACTGTTTCTTTCATCCTTGTTTGTCTCATGTTTGTAATTAACGAAGTTCCATTATTAAGCATGTTGTAGTCTGCCTTTTTTGTTCTGAAATAGTGCTTCTGTATATTACTTATCATGGCTTGTGAATCCTAAAATCCCCATCTCCTAACAGCATTGAACATTGTTGTGCATGACCCAAACCTGATCCCTCTAGGATTATAACCTCCACATCTCCTTTAGTTGTTGTGTGTTTTGACTGGCTTACAGGCATGCCATCACCTTCTATTACTATGCATGCCCAAAGTTAGTCCTTGCCTAAGTACATAAGCTCCTTACAATAGATTCCCAACCCCTGATCCCTTTGTATGAAGTTATTAGCTCTATTGTTTTACTAATTTTTGTTTCCATATCACCCTTTACCCATCTCTCTTATCCCCTCAGATTTAAAACTCCATTCCTGCACTTCCACTATCTTCTTAGGCTTAAATTCTGCCCCTCTTGTATGAGCCTTGTCTTGAGACCCATGAGCTCCCTCTGAACATGGACACATAAGGGATGTCCCTTCCATACTGCACTTATCTCTATCTAGTTCTGTGAACCTGGGTGTAGGAACTATCCGGTGTCCTTTGAGACCCTTAGGGAACTCTGACACGCCCAGGTCTGAGAAAGGCTTCGAAACATGGTATCTTAAGGCGGTTTATTCCATAACTCAGGGAGGAACCAAGAACCAGGCCTCCTTTGATTGTATTTTTTACATATTTTTGATGTAATTCAGTATTTATGGTTTGTAATAATTTGTAATAAACACTCGGGAATGGCTAGTGAAAAAGGGTCGGGTAATTATGCATGTTCAAGGGTAGAAAACATGCCCATAGGATTGCTTTTAATTCTACAAATTCAAAATTGCATTTAGAAACCATGTCTATAGGACTTATTTTAAATCTTGCATGTTCAACTTCACCTCTAGATAACCTGCCTATAGGAATTGTCTAAAATTCTGCATGTTTGTCACCATTTATATATCATGCTCTTAGGGTCCAATTGGTTATAATCTGGCATCATGTTCAAATCAATATAATATTTAGAAATCTTGACTATAGGAATTCCTATCTAAAAATCATGCATGTTCCCATTCTCAAATAGATATCGTGTCTATAAAGGTCTAAAATCAGTAATCGTAGATATCATGTTCATAGGAATAAAATCAGCAATAATGGATACCCTCGCCTGCAGGATCTAAAACTAGTCTAATTTAAAATCAGTTTATTATGAACCAGTATTTTAAGTAACTTAATGTCTTATTATTAACACGATTTAGCAAGCATGCCTATAGGATATCAAACCATTCGTTTTAATTTGTTACTATTTTGCCACATTCAGAATCAGCAATAGATACCATGTTCCTAAGAGATCCCCTAAACACTTAGGCAAGCCTTAGGTAATAACAACAATAAACTGAATTCGCCTCTGTTAATTAGTAGTTGCTACAACCAGCAGGCGGGCCTGATTCGTGCTTCCTAACTGAGTCATATAATAGATCAGGTCTGCTTCAACAATGATAATCTCCTTTCCTTATGTATTTTAAAATCATACTTTGCTTGTTGTTTGAGTCATGCTATATAATTGCTTTGTTTGAGGAGGTATACCTGAGCCTTTAGTGTTTATGTGCTTTCCCTTAATGTGCAGTCCTAAAAGTTTTGTATGTCGCCTTAGATTTTTCACCTTTGAAACCCCAATTCAGACTAATATCATTCCCTTTTAGAAATAGTAGTCCTAAGTGCCTCCGGGGCTGAAAGGAATGGGGCGGGTAATAGCATGCAATAGTGGTCGAGACCAATCCGCGCTTTATTACCATAAACGAGGTGGGAAGGGTAGATATGGATATGATGACCGGTGCGCTAATACCACGTGTAGCCCCTCTTCTGAGGAGTGATTATCGGGTATTGATTGATGTGATCCATATTTTAAATAAACCTAGGACCCCCTTCCTTTTCTTTCCTTTTCTTCTAAAGCATTATAACTCCTTGTTTACAAATCAGCATTTTAATCGCTCTTTCAAACTTTGCTTACTTTCAAACCGTTGTGTATTAAAATCCTCTCTTATTTGAGCCTTATCTATTTATATATTAATTGCACCCATATTCACAAAGAACTATCTAATCGGGAACCACACTAGTGGATCTTGAGGGGTGCCTAACACCTTTCCCTTAGGGTAATTTCAAGCCCTTACCCTATCTCTGGTTATCAAGCAAACATAGAAATAATATGTTAGGTGTCCTAACGCACCATACATCATTAGGTGGCGACTCTTCAAAATGCAAAACCTAGTTCCCAAAAGGAACGAGTTGTCTTATACCCAAATGTCATCAACCCGATTCTCCCGACGCAAGGAGAGAAAAAAGGGGGCGGGACAGCATGGCGACTCTGCTGGGGATTTTTAGGCTTTTACCATTTCAGATTATTCTTGTGAATTTGTACCTCTCCCTATGTTCAATTATTTGTTTAATTCCGTTAAGTATTTAATTTCTTCTCTTGAAGCAAAACTCCTTTGTTTCTTTCCTTTATTGCTTTAAATTATGAAGCTGCTGTATTTATCGCTTTCTTAATATGCACAGACATGTCAACATACTTTAAATTATTGTATAATCATGCTCAACATCATACCCCATTCGTGCCAAAACAAATACTCTTCCTACATTATTACCCCTAAATTCGGGAAGGCATATTTGCAGTAAAACAAGTCGATCAACGGTGTAGTCGACAGTTCCGTGCCTTCCCCCCTTGAGTTGTCCGCTCAAGGGTACCAGTCTAAAATCCCATAGAAACCTTACTATGTTTAAACTGCGCATGCATCATGGCCAAACCTAACCGGATCACTTATGTCGTCCACATAATGATCCTTTAAGATAGCCTTGTCCAAAGTCCACTAGTTTTCCCAAACCCAAACGGACATCATCACGTTCTGTGCATTTATTTGGATAACTAAATGTTTTATGCTAATTGTTGATATTAAATAGTCGAGTCTGGTGGGGGTAGGGTCTAACCCTTTTGTTTTGCAGAAAATGAGGCATAAGGTTCCCAATTTGGTATGATTAGCACGCCCCTACTATTGCTAGACGGGTGGAGGAGTCTTCCATCCAATGACCAAATCAATGAGTTGAAAAAGAGGGCCGCCAGAGCTTGCAGAAAGTTGGAATATCTGAAATACAGTCTACTGGAATTGGAAGTAAAAGATAGGAAGAGAATCACCGACTGCAAGAACGCTGAGGGAAACGAAGGAGAACACCTGGCGAAGTCATTTTTACCGGTGAACCTACGCGAACTGGAGGATTTGATCAACGAGAGCATTCAACCCAGGAAAGGTCCTTCTGGGACCAAGTAGATAGGAATTTTTCTTTCCTCTTTATAAAATGTAATAAGGCAAATGACCATTAGTGATTTTCATTTCCTGTTTATTTAGTATCAATTTGGGATTCGTCTATTTTTATCAATAAAATGAGGCATTTAGCATTCTAAGTTCTCCAAATCAATTTGTTGTTAGGCCTACCTCGGGCACAAAGAGGTTCCCAAAATTAGGACATGTTTTACATTCCTGCACTACATGTTTAAATAATGTAATACTTTTTATGATCCTCACTAACTTGTTTACCTTTTTGTTTTATTTTTGTTTTTGTTTGTTACTCCCCTCCCCAAAGGTTAGTTCGTGCACTCTGGAAACGTCATCTTATTCCACGAGATCCAAAGGTCCTCCACCCACTCCTCATCTAAGTCCTATTAAGAACAATAACAAAGGAAAAATGGACGATTTGAACATTAGAAAAGAGAACACAACAGCAGAGGCCATTGATGGCCATGGTATTCACGTTCCCAATGAAAATGTGTCACAACTTGAGCAGAAATTGTAGAAGTTTTAAGAAGAGCTTGATCAGGTTCGGAACCTGGCCAACCTATCCTTCTCCGTCAGCACCCTAGACACCATCTTCCTCAATGGCCAAAATCCCACACCTCCACAAAAGCAACCAAATCATCCCACTGCTCCAACAAAGAACCAATGCAATACTTGCCACACTCCAAACAACAATCCATTGCTTATCCCCGAACCACGAAATTCCATATATGACCACTTCCATACCCACACACCCGACAACCACAACAATCCCATTTACGTGGAAACCGTCCTATTCTCCACCCAACCTATATCTTGCACCCCTGAGTTCGAGGAAAAGGATCTACTCATCAAAAACTTGGCTGAAGAGCTTAAGAAATTAACTAGACGAATACAAGGCGTCTAAGGAAGTAAAGGTATTGAAGGGTTGAACTATGAAGATCTCTACACACAACCAGATGTTGAACAGCCGGAGGTGTACAAACCTCCTAAGTTCGAGATGTTTGATGGTACAGGTGATCCAAGGGTCCATCTGAGAATATATTGTGACAAGCTGGTCGGGGTAGGAAAGGACGAAATAATTAGCATGAAACTATTCATGAAAGGTCTGAAAGGAGATGCACTATCCTGGTACATCAACCAGGATCCTAATAAATGGTCAAGTTGGGTAGGTATGCCCTCTGATTTCATGGATAGGTTCAGATTTAACACAGAAAATGCGCCGAATGTATTCTACATTCAGAATCTCAAATAGAAGCCTACAGAAACATTTCAGGATTATGCTACTCGCTGGTCGGAAGCTGCTAAGGTCAGACCTGCCATAAAGGAGGAATAGATGAACAAATTTTTTGTCCGGGCTCAGGACCCGCAGTATTATGAACGACTAATGTTGATTGAAAATCATAAGTTTTTCGACATCATCAAGCTGGGGGAACGGATTGAAGAAGGTATCAAAAGCGGCATGGTTACAAACTTCGACACCTTGCAAGCCACAAATAAGGCCTAGCAGTCTGGTGGTGCGTCAAAGAAGAGAGATGTGCAGGCCGTAATGGCCGCACAAAGGACCAAGTCTCCCCTCAAATACCAAACCTACCATATACCTCCACTTACATATCAGTCAGCTCCAAACTACCAAGCACCCTCCTACCAAGCCCCAGCACCAACTTATCAGTCACCTCCACCTCCCACATACCAGCCTACCTCGCCCAGATATTCCCAACCTGCACACGTCTATAAAGCCTACAACGCCCAACCATCTTATTACCAGTCCCCACCCACACGCCAAAACTTTCCTAAGCCCCGACGTAATCGAAGGCACCCAAAACAATACACAGTCATTGCCGAACCCATTGATCAGCTATACGATAGACTAACAAACGCCGGTTATGTTACCCCTATCCCTGCTTCAACCCCTGAGAACCCTTCTCAGTGGGTTAACCCAAACAAATCTTGTCCATACCATTCTGGCATGAAGGGACACACCATTGACGAATGCCGCTCTCTAAAGGAAAAGATAAAGTCCTTAATTGATAACAAGGTCATTGTAGCAAAGGAAGCCACTTCGAATATTTGCAACAACCCCTTGCTGAATCACAAGGGCGGGGACGTTCATATGATTGAAATAGAGGATAATTGTGATCCCAAGGGATCCATCGGGTTAATCGCGGAAGGCAATGATCCAAAGAAGCCAACGATTAGTCTCAACCCCATTATAGTCTAGATTCAACCGTTTGAGGTCACAGAGGTAGATGTGTCTATCCCCCTTAAGTTTGAGGCAACGCCATTAGCCAAAACACCGACACCGTTTGAGGTTACAATTTTACCACCCATGGAACATGTCCCATTTGAAGTAAAGGTAGTCGCGCCAATTGCAATGGCGATGATCACCATGTCGTCATTCCATACAAAAGCTATTCCTTAGGATTATACGGCCGAGTCTAGGAGGAAAGGCAAATTCAGGTTTGAAGAGACTATTGCAGCACAGGGTATGACAAGGACTGGAAGAGTCTATACCCCGGAACACTTAGCTGAGTTGAGTAAGCAAGCTTCCAATCGGTCACTCATCATTGAAATTGGTTCAGACGACCTTTGGAGGAAGATACATGCCAAGGAGTATTCAGTCATGGACCAGCTAAATAAAACACCAGCGCAGATACCTATCCTCTCACTACTGCAGAATTTCATGGCACACTAAAATGCTCTGTTGAAGGTGCTGAGCGAAGCATACGTTCCAAATAACATCACCGGCGGATAAATGGCCAATATGGTGGGACAAGTCTTAGAAAGCCATAAAATCACCTTCTTTGAGGACGAGCTACCGCCTGAAGGGCTGGTCACAATAAAGCATTGCATATCACTATGCAATATGAAGACTACTTTATCACTAGGATCCTGATTGATAGGGGTTCCACCCTAAATATATGTCCATTGATAACACTCAAGAAGCTTGGTAAGGCACTGCACGAGATAAAAGAAGGAGCAATCAACTTGAATGCTTTTGACAGGTCTCATAGGTCCACCATCGGTGAGATTAGCCTGTGTCTGCAGATGGGACCAACTTGGTTCGAGGTTGACTTTCAAGTGATAGACTTGCCATTATCCTACAACCTGTTGTTAGGGTGCCCTTGGATTTATTCTGCGGGGTTATGGCTTCAACACTGCATCAGGCCATAAAATTTGAATAGAATCACCAGGAAGCGATCATTCACGTTGACGGCAGCAATCCAATATACAGTCGTCATATCGTTTTGGCAATAGAGGGAAGAAGAAAGTTAGGTGGAGAGACCTACCACCACATCGAGCGAGTCAATACTGTTGACAAAGATAAATGTTGGGACAACAAGATAGAGAGAATATTGAATTGGAGTGGGTACGAACCTGGCAAGGGGCTCAACAAGAACCTCCAGGGGATAGCTAAACCCATAAAGATCAAGAAGCACGACACTACTTTCGGTCTGGGATAAGAGTACAGTTGGGAAGAATTTAACAACTGGTCCTTACTATCCGCTGGAACAGCCAATACCGCCTTAAGAGCAGACTTTCCAACAGGCTGACATTGTTTATGGGACAGACGAAGAGGAAGCACTTACTGCGGTGAAGAACTTGTTCTTGGAAGACAATGACATGGACGGTTGTGTTGTTTTCAAGGAGGAGGGGGAGGAAGGTCCTTCCATACAAGCTGTGAGTACAGGATCATACCTGAACAATTGGACCATCAGGACCACCAAAGCCCGACGAGCCTCGGGGTAGCAAGGCTAAACAAGCATCATGCACTATTTTTATTTTACTAGATATTTTTTCTTTTCGCATTTTTAATTTTCGGAATAATGTTCAAAACAGTTATGGAATTTATCAAAGAATTTCGATTTTTCTTATGAATCAACACCTTATTATTTTCTTCTCTCATTACTTTACTTGCACAACATTACTATTACTTATCTTGATGAACCAATGACTATGACATGTAATGAGACAACGCAACAAATAGATGTTAATTCAGAAGAAGATGACATACCAGAGGAGATCGTCAAAGAAGTTGAGAACTTTGAGAACAGACCTAAATCCAACCTGGACGAGACTGAAATTGTTAACTTGGCAGATGCAGGAAATGTCAAGGATACACGAATCAGCATTCACTTGTCGCCGTCAGAAAAGAAGGAATACACAAAATTTCTAAAGGAATATGAGGACATATTCGCCTGGTCATATGATGACATGACTGGTCTAATTACATCTATTGTGGCCCATAAACTGCCGACTGATCCAACATGTTAGCCGGTAAAGCAAAATCTCAGAAAGTTCAAGCCAAATATAAGTCTGAAAATAAAAAAAGAAGTCACTAAGCAAGTCAAAGCTAAAGTTCTTAGGGTAGTTGAGTATCTGACATGGTTAGCCAATATTGTATCAGTACCAAAGAAGGAAGGGAAGGTAAGAGTCTGTGTCGACTACCGATATCTCAACCGGGCCAGTCCGAAAGACGACTTCCCCTTGCCAAATATACACACCCTGATTGATAATTGCGCCAAGTACGAGGTACAATCGTTCGTATATTGCTTCGCTAGTTATCATCAGATATGGATGGATGAGGAAGATGCTAAGAAAATGGGTTTAATTACACCGTGGGGAATGTATTGTTACAAAATGATGTCGTTCGGCCTGAAAAATGCCCGCCTGCATGAAGGCCATGACTACCATTTTTCACGATATGAGACACAAAAAAATTGATGTAATGTGGATAATGTTATCATCAAGTCCAAGAAGTCTATTGATCACATGGAAGAATTGAGGAAGCTCTTCAACAGATTGCGAAGGTACAACCTCAAACTGAATCCCGCAAAGTGTGCATTTGGGGTTCCCGCCGGAAAGTTGCTTGGGTTTATTCTGAGCCGCCGAGGAATAGAACTTGATCCATCAAAGGTCAAAGACATCCAGGAACTTCCACCGCCAAAGAACAAGATGGATGTGATGTGTTTCTTGGGAAGACTTAAATATATTAGCCGGTTCATAGCACAGCCTATTGTTATCTGTGATCCAATCTTTAAGATATTAAAGAAGGATGCCGCTACCAAATGGACTGATGATTGCCAGAAGGCTTTCGACAGAATCAAGGAATACCTATCAACACCACCAGTCTTGGTCCCACTAGAGCCAGATAGACCCCTATTACTCTACATCGCAACACTAGATGGAGCCTTTGGTTGCGTTTTGGGAAGCATGATGAAACATGGAGAAAGGAACATGCCATTTACTATCTCAGCAAGAAGTTCACTCCCTACGAAGCCCGGTATTCTCTTTTGGAATGAACCGTTATGCTTTGACTTGGGTAACTCAGAAGCTGAGATATTACTTCTGTGCCTATACCACATATCTCATATCAAGGATGGACCCTTTAAAGTACATCTTTCAGAAACCCATACCCACTGGCAAGCTAGCCAAGTGGTAAATCCTGCTGAGTGAATTCGATATTGTGTACGTAACTCAAAAGGCGATCAAATGACAAGCATTGGCAGACCACCTTTGTGAAAAACCTGTGGATGGAGAATATGAGCGTTTGAAAACATATTTTCCCGATAAAGAGGTATCGTTCATGCGAGAAGATATCACAGAATCCTATGACGGTTGGAGAATGCTTTTCGATAGAGCAGCAAATTTCAAATGAGTTGGCATAGGAGTAGTCTTGGTGTCAGAAACCGGTTAGCATTATCTGGTGTCCGCCAAACTCAGGTTCTCGTGCACCAACAATATGGCCGAGTACGAAGCCTGGATCTTAGGGCTCAAGATGGCCATTGACATAAACATTCAAGAGTTTCTAGTAATTGGAGATTCAAACTTGCTTATACATCAGGTTGAAGAAGAGGCAGACAGAAAGCCTTGGTTTCATGATATCAAGGAATATTTGGCAAAAGGAGAGTACCCAAAGCCTGCCAACCATACACAGAAACACACACTGTGGAGATTATCCAACAACTTCTTCCACAGCGGAGGAATCCTGTAAAGGAGGACTCCTGATTTGGGACTACTAAGGTATGTCGATGCCAGGGAAGCATCCAAGCTACTAGAGGAAATTCAGACTGGTACTTGTGGTCCGCATATGAACAGTTTTCTCTTAGCAAAGAAGATACTCTGGGCTAGTTACTTTTGGATGACTATGAAAACAGACTACATCTAGTATGTCCGGAAATGCCATCACTGTCAGATACATACAGACATGAGAAAGGTACCTCCGAGTGAGATCAACACAACAAGATCACCATGGCCATTCTCCGCCTGGGGAATGGATGTTTTTGGACCAATCGAGCCTACTGCTTCAAACGAACACAGTTTCATTCTAGTTGCAATTGGCTACTTCACCAAATGGGTCGAAGCAGCATCTTACAGAGTAGTAACTAAAAAGGTCATGGTAGACTTTGTCCGTGACCGCATTGTTTGCCGATTCGGGATTCCAGAATCAATCAATACTCATAATGGCTCCAATCTCAATAGCGATTTGATGAAACCTATGTGCGAAACCTTCAAGATCAAGCACAAGAATTCTATAGCTTGCCTCAAATGAACGGAGTTGTGGAAGCCGCCAATAAGAATATCAAGAAGATATTGAGGAAGATGATAGAGAAGCATAAACAGTGGCACGAAAAGTTATCATTTGCTCTATTAAGTATCGCACCATAGTCCGCACATCAACTGGGGCAACCCCCTATATGTTGGTTTATGATATAGAAGTCGTCATTCCCGCCGAAGTAGAAGTGCTTTCCTTAAGGATCATACAGGAAGATGAGCTCGACGATGCAGAATGGGTGAAGAGTCATTACGAAAAGCTAGCTCTCATAGATGGGAAAAGAATGAATGCAGTTTGTCATGGTCAACTTTATCAGAACAGAATGTCCAAAGCCTTCAGCAAGAGAGTCAAGCCTAGACAGTTCACACCAGGGCAGTTGGTATTAAAGAAAACATTTCCACATCAAGACACGGACAAAGAGAAGTTCTCCCCCTACTGGCAGGGTCCATACATGGTTCACCGTGTTTTCATAGGAGGAGCCCTCATACTTGTACAAAAGTATGGAGAGATCTGGCCAAAGTCGATTAATTCAGATGTAGTCAAGCGTTACTATGTGTAGTCTTTATGCTTTCCGTATATGATGTAAATTGAACTACGCATAACTTGATTCCCGTTTAAGAAGGGATACATAGGGAGCCATATGAGTTCGTTCACAATTCAATAAAATTTTCATTTCCCCCAAAATTAGAAACTTTGGCAGAATTTTTAGGAGGACCCTCAAAATTCCGAAGTAATTTCGGCCGATCGTCGCACAAGCAACAGTCAGAAATATCAACCCATCAAATTGGGATAGAATTTTGGGGAGGACCCTCAAAATTCCGTAGTAGGAGAGGTTGCAATGTCTCGAACCGCATCACAATCGTCGGTTCATCTAAAACCTTTTAATTATACATTTATGTTATACTCTTACAAAATCATGCATGATTATCATCGAATATGCTTTGTTTAGCAATGCTATCCTAACGATACGGACGGTATCGCCATATCAAAGCTGAAAAAGTCAAGCAAAAGCCAGCGGGGATGCGAACTAACCTTCCCCTTTACAAAACACATGATTTTTCTTTGTATGTACGCACCAGGATTACAAAATCATTAAACACACTGTAGGTCCATATAACGAACATTTGTTCAAAGGTACTATTCTTCGAACCGTAGCAATTACAGGCATCTGCTATCAGCACACACCCATAACGTTCTATGCATCACAACGCTCCTAATAATTTCCACGCCACAATATGCTATCAGCTAAGAAACTTTACTGCCATTTTCTATTTTATTTCTTGCATAAGGCTACTATTCTGCCTTCCAACTTGCATAAGGCTACTATTCTGCCTTCCGAGGTTAAGCTCTACCTCTATCTACATTTGCATTGCTTAAGGCAACCATCCTTCCTTCCAACTTCCATAAGGCTACTATTTTGCCTTCGGAGGGTAAGCTCTACCTCTATCTGCATTTGCATTGCATAAGGCTACCATTCTGCCTTTCGAGGTTAAGCTCTACCTCTATCTACATCAGCATTGCATAAGGCTACCATTCTGTCTTCCGAGAGTAAACGTTGTCTCCACCCACCTTGCACGCCTGAAAGAATGCCATATTGCACGGCCGAAAAATTGCCACATCGCATGGCTGAAAGATCTCTATATTGCACGGCAGAAAAATCGCCACATTTCACGGCTGAAAGATCGCCACATCGCACGGCTGAAAGATTGCCACATTGCATGGCTGAAAGATCACCATATCGCACGGCTGAAGGATCGCCACATTGCACGGCTGAAAGATTGCCACATGCTATTTAATTTCATGGGCTGAAAGATCGCCAAGTTATCCAAAAGTGTCATCGTTCGGAGGCACCATCCTCATAGCCCGAGAACACCATGTCATGGCTTGAGGATCCCCTTCAATCTTTTGCATATCATTATTCAAAGGCATCATGGTTTGGAGGTACCATTTTCATAGCCCAAGAGCATCATTTCATACCATGCGAATCCTTTGTTATACACTTCATGGCCCAGGACATCACAGTCTAAAGACATCATCATAACCGTCCAAACACAACATTCATGGTCCGATAGGAATCTGCATCATGTCTAAATTTATGCGCAATATATGCTAGTATTACTTATTTGTAGGTAAACCGGCAAGCAACGGCCGTCCTGGCAGGAGCATCTACGCTCTAGTGCCCACAGCCACATCAGACCTAACCACTCCCGTAAGCCTTTCACTCACCCTAACCGAAACATTGTGTCCGTTGTTAGAAAGTACATGTCGGCATACTCCGCCGACGGATCCCGAACTACATATGTCCTGATTCCTGTAAGACCAGGGATATGTAGGCAGCTCAGAAGCCCAGGCGCGGCTTAAAGTCTTCAAACCATATCGTTCGGTCAAAATTTGGCCATCATATCTTTACCCGACAACTCTTTCATCCTTCCCGGGTAAAGAGAGGCAGCTGTTGATATCCAATTTTTCCCTATGTATATTTTCAAAATGAAAATTACCTTCAAATGGAATATGTATGCATAGATAAGTATATCCAAGTGTTTTCTTATTTTTTCTTAATTTTAAAAAGAGTTTTAAATCAATTTATCCATCTATTTTGTCCATAAAAAAATCCAATAATTGCTTCAAAAATTATTAGTTTGGTAATTCATTTGTTGAAAGTTTATATTTATTCTAAGATATATCTAAGGTAATTTTTACATATTTTTTACAAATTTAGTTAGTATTTTTAAGCTGAAATGCATATAATTATAATATTAGCCTCTTTTTAGATTTAATTGTGTTTCATATTCATAAAATTAGGTCTGGTATTTTTAGATAGTTAATTATGTGCCATAAACCATTTCAGTACTTTAATTATTTCCAGAAATTATTTTATTATTTTTTATAAATCAAATAGGAAACATTGGCTATTTAAATATTAACCCTATTTTATTTCGATTATAGCCTAAATTGGACCCCAATTTGAATCCCAATTCCCTGGCCCAATTCATATTTAACCGCGACCCAATTCTGATTTAATCCAGCCCATGCCCACATCCCTAATCCATGGCTCTCCAAGGTCATCTAAGACCTGTATCAACCTCTCATAGTTTCTACGTGTTTGTTTCTATGGTCTCATGACCAGATTATGAAGGGGCTTGGTCTAGTCTTTGCTCGATGACTGTTCTCCGGTCGTCTCTGACCTTTCTCCGGCCAGCCATGGCCATTTAAGTCAGACCTTTGACTCTCATATTTAGATTAATGGCTTTTAAGGCCTTTCTCGTCACTTGGGGTTCTTCTTAAACCCTGAACTCTAATATCTCTTCTGCTTCTTTCAGGTTCACTTTAGATCCATGCTTGCTATGAGTTTTTAAATGCCTTCTCGAGGTTTCTTTAATTTTGCTTTCAAAAAGACTCTTCATCTTTTTCCGATTAGGGTTTCCCTTCAAGTTCTACTTTTTAAAATATTTTCTGAGTCTAGCATGATAAAAATCCTAATTTGTTTGGGGGTTTCTAAGACTATATGTTAGTGTCTGTTTGATTTACTTTCTTACCACCTTTAGACTCGACTAGTGTTGAAAACCCTAATTTCTTTGGGTTCATTCGAGTTTCTGAGACTATTTGCTAAACATTGTTTGACTTATCTGTTTATCATCTTTGGACTCGACTGATGTTAAAAACCCTAACTTTTCTGGGTTCATTCAAGTTTCTGAGACTATCTGCTAAGTATTAGCGTAATCTATTTGTTCATCATCTTCAAATTTGATTGATGTTGAAAACCCTAATTTCTTCTGGGTTCATTCGAGTTTTGAATCTATTTGTTAAATATGTACATGATTGTTAAGTTCATGATTAACTCATCTTTTTCCATCTTTTGCACTCGTTTGTTGTTGAAGACCCTAGGGCTTTTGGGTCTGAAATTGTCTGAACTCTTGACTCGATTGGAAGTTATTGTTTTAGACTCTCTTTTCTCTGTGTGACTTATCTGATCTTTTACTATCTCTCTAACTTAATTTTTGTCGAAAACCCTAACCTCTCAAAGGGTTTCCTCACCTGCTACTGTGAAATCTTTTCATGTTTCTGATGCTCTGTTTTCTTTACTACTGATTCAATGAGACCTGACCTACTTGACTCTCATGTTTTGAATATTTGCTATCTACTGACTTTGTGCTACTATTGCACGATGTTTCTTTTGGAAATAGTTTGGCCTCGCATTTCCATTGTTTATGCACTCTATTTATATGTTTAGGCCCCTTCTTTGATTGATTCTCAATTTTAGGACTGATTTCAAAAACTTCTCTTTTGTCAACTCTAATTTTACTCGCCTGTTAAAGTGATTGATCCCTTTCCTTACTTATTGCCTTGCTGAATCTTTTGTATCTTTGTACTTGGACTCTATTGTGTACTTAATGTTTTACTACGTCTTTTTATGGTAATAATCAGTCTGCCTACAAACTGATTTTCTTTCCCTCCTTTAAACCTATTAGCCCGTTAAACAAGTGATTCCTCAATTAAAGGGGAATCACTTAGTTGATTGATTCTGATTGCTGATTATTTCCATAATTGCATTGAACTTTATTTACTACCTTATTTCTCACATGTTTTCAAAATTATAAATACCCACCCTCTCTTTCTTCAAACACATGAACACAAGGCATAAAACACTTGAGTTCTGACACACACTCCACTAAAATCACTCTCTATTCTTTGTTACTACTTGTACTGCTGCCTTACCTAGCCGGCTGAAAGCCAAGGCTAGGCTGTGGGAAGCTTTCTTATTTTTCTCTGCATTTTGCATCTGTACTGCTATGTTCTGATTAATCTTTTGCATCAACAACAACATATTTCGTTACTCTTTCTTTCTTCCTTGTTTGTCTCCTATTTGTAACTAACCAAGTTCCATTATTAAGCATGTTGTAGTCTCCCTTTTCTGTTATGAATTAATGCTTCTATAAATTACTTATCATGGCTTGTGAATCCTAAAATCCCCATCCCCAATGTGTTTGGTATATGGGGTTGGTTTGGGGCGTGACAGTATTGAACAATGATGTGCATGACCCAAACCTGATCCCCCAGGAATCATAACCTCCATATCTCCTTTAGTTGTTGTGTGTTATGATTGGCTTACAGGCATGCCAGCACCTTCTATTGATGTGCATGCTCAAAACTGGTCCTTGCCTAAGTACATAGGCTCCTTGCAATAGATTCCCAACCTGCGATCCCTTTGTATGAAGTTATTAGCTCTGTTGTTTTACTAATTATTGTTTCCCTATCACCCTTTACCCCTCTCTGTTATCCCCTCGGTTTTAAAACTCTATTCCTGCGCTCCGCTATCTTCTTAGACTTAAGTTCTGCCCCTCTTGTGTGAGCCTTGCCTTGTGACCCATGAGCTCCCTCTGAACTTGGACACATAAGGGCTGACCCTTCCACACTACACTTATATCTATATGGTTCTATAAACATGGGTGTAAGCACTGCTCGGGGTCCTTTGAGACCCTTAGAAAACTCTGACACGCCCAGGTCTGAGAAAGGATTCGAAACATGGTATCTTAAGGTGGTTTATTCCATAACTTGGGGAGGAACCAAGAATCAGGCCTCCTCTGTTTCTATTTTTATATTTTTGATATAACTCAGTATTTCTAGTTTGTAATAATTTGTAATAAACACTCGGGATGGCTAGTGAAAAAGGGCTGGGTAATTATGCATGTTCAAGGGTAGAAAACATGCCTATAGGATTGCTTTTTATTCTGCATATTCAAAATTGCATTTTGAAACCATGTCTATAGGACTTACTTTAAATCCTGCATGTTCAACTTCACCTCTAGATAACCTGCCTATTGGAATTATCTAAAATTCTTCATGTTTGTCTCCATATAGATATCAAGCTCTTACGGTCAAATTGGCTATAATCTGGCATCATGTTCAAATCAGTATAATATATATAAATCATGCCTATAGGAATTCCTATCTAAAAATCTTGGCTGTTCCAATTCTCAACTCGATATCGTGTCTATAAAGGTCTTAAATTTGTAATCGTAGATATCATGTTCATAGGAATAAAATTAGCAATAGTAGATAGCCTCGCCTGCAGGATCTAAAACTAGTCTAATTTAAAATTAGTTTATTCTGAACAAGTTTTTTTAAGAAACTTAATCTCTTCTTATTAACACGATTTAGCAAGCATGCCTATAGGATTTCAAACCATTCGTTTTAAGTTGTTACTACTTTGCCACATTCAGAATCAGCAATAGATACCATGTTCCTAAGAGCTCCCGTAAACACTTAGGCATGCCTTAGGTAATAACAACAATAAACTGAATTCGCCTCTATTAATTAGTGGTTGTTACAACCAGCAGGCAGGCCTGATTCGTGCTTCCTAACTGAGTCGTGTAATAGATCAGGTCTACTTCAACAACGATAATCTCCTTTTTTAAGTATTTTAAAATCAGACTTTGCTTGTTGTTTGAGTCATGCTATCTAATTACTTTGTTTGAGGAGGTATACCTGAGCCTTTAGCGTTTATGTGTTTCCCCTAAATGTGCAGTCCTAAATGTTTTGTATGTCGCCTTAGATTTTTCACCTTTGAAACTCCAAGTCAGCCTAATATCCTTCCCTTTTAGGAATAGTAGTCCTAAGTGCCTTCGGGACTGATAGGAATGGGGTAAGTAATAGCATGCAATATTGGCCGAGACCAATCCGCGCTTTAGTACCTTAAATGGGGTGGGAAGGGTAGATATGGATATGATGATCGGTGCTCTAATACCACGTGTAGCCCCTCTTTTGAGGAGTAATACCGGGTATTGAATTGATGTGATCCATATTTTAAATAAACCTAGTGCACGTTTCCTTTTCTTTCCTTTTTCTTTTAAAGCATTATAACTCATTGTTTACAAATCAACCTTTTAATTGCTCTTTCAAACTTTGCTTACTTTCAAACCGTTGTGCATTAAAATCCCCTCTTATTTGAGCTTTATATGTTTATATGTTAATTGCACCCAAATTCACAAAGAACTATCTGGCTTTGAACCACACTAGTAGATCTTGAGGGGCGCCTAACACCTTCCCCTTAGGATAATTTCAAGCCCTTAATCTATCTCTTGTTATCAAGCAAACTTAGAAATAAACCTTGTAGGTATCCTAATACACCATAAATCATTAGGTGGCGACTCTTCAAAATAAAAAACCCAGTTCCCAAAAGGAACGAGTTATACCCAAATGTCATCAACCCGATTCTCCCGATGCGATGAGGGAAAAAAGGGGGCGCGACATTTGGTTGACGTCTCGAGGGCCTCGGGATAATTTTGGATGGCCATCAAAAAGTTTGAACTTGAGAAATTGCAGCTTGTGCTACTGATTCTGTCATATCCTCACCTACGGATTGGGGACTGTAGGTGCGAGCTCCTTAGGAGCGAAAAAGAGGCGCAGGTGCATGGAGGACCGCAGGTGCAGCTTGGTATATCGCATCTGCGATGCCGCAAGAGCGGTAAGGCGATCGCAGATATGAGGGATGACAAGTTAAGTGAAATCCGTAGAAGCGGAAGCGCATGTGCGCTTATGGATTCCCATGTGCGAGATCCCTGGGGCAGAACGTATATAAAGGACTCTTTGCGAATTTTCGTCATTCTTCACCATTTCAACTCGGTTTTTGGAGCTTTTGGAGGGTTTTGAAAAGGAAACAAGGGGAAATTGTTGAGGTAATGTTTTCTAAACAAAAATTCGGTTCTATGGGGATTTTCAGTTGATTAAGCATGAAATTTGTGGGAATTAAGGGTGAAAATAAAGGAATTAGGGCTTCGAACTTGAGAGTTAAAATTGGGCATTTGAGGGGTCAAATGAAATTGGTTTTGGTGAATTTAGTGTGTGTGGGATCGTGAGAGGATAAGGGTTCTCATTTTTTTATATTTATCGGATTGCGAGGTGTGGGCCCGGGGGGTCGGGCTAGGCCAATTTTGGGATTTTTTATTTAATTTGATAACTTTTGCATGGCCTTTGTTCCTTTAGCGTGTATCAATGATGTGATACTTATTTTGGTTAGATTTGAGGCATTTGGAGGCCGAGTCGAAAAGCAAAGGCATCGCGGGTTAGAGTTTTGTCCAGTTTGAGGTAGTAACGATTGTAAATATTGTCTTGAGGGTATGAAACCCCAAAAATTCATACCGTTTCACTATTATGATGAGACACACACTCTAGATGACGAGCGTGAGGGCGTGCACCATTGGGGATTGTGACTTGTCCATCACGTAGCAACTATTAAGTTGCATATTTGAATGAAACTACATGATTCTATCGTATGTTAGAAAGTACTACTATGTTTTGGGTTGAATACCATATTTAGGCCTCGTGCCAAGGTGTTTGGACCCTTAAGGGCTTTTTTCTACTATTCATCACTTTTTTTGATTTAGTATCCGTATTAAGTCATGCCATGTTTTTTCTGATTTTATAACTCAGTCTTATTTACTCTGTTTGTTATATAACATGATATTTTTGGCTGAGCACCCTGTTTTACTATTAGGCAGAGTGGCTAGAGTAGTTACTGAATGAGTAAGGTAGAGGGCCTATGTTGTGAGGATATCATGGGATCAGGTTGCGCGCCATAGCATGCTGTACTTTTTTGTGATATATGAGAGGCCGAGAGCCTAATTTATTTTGCCACGAAATGGCTTGTAATAGTGCTTGGGTTGTAGGAGCCCTTCTGGAGTCTGTAAACCCCCAATGAGTGCAGGTACCCAGAGTGAGTGATATGATGTTACCCGAGGGGTTGTTCTTGATTCATGTTGTGCCTGAAGGGCTGATTATGAGTGATTGTGAGGTTGTTCGAGGGGCTAGTTCCAATTGATGTTATGCCCAAGGGGCGGTTTATGATATATGTCGTGCCCGGGGGCTGTTTATGATTTTGTCATTTTTCTCTAAACTTCATTGCATCTCTATTGAAACTATTAGAAAGACATTTTTTGAAGGACTTTTACTGAAATTGGATTTTAACGAGATGATTGATTTCTATACTATTTTTAAAAAAACGTATTGTACCTACTGTGGTGCTACTATGTGGAATTTATGTGTTTTCTTTCTGCTCAGTCTTTATTCACTTTTATTACTTACTAATTTGGCGTACTCACATTACTCATTGCATCTTGTGTGCAGATCTAGGAGTTTCGAGACGTGATAGCGGGCGTTGATCCATCATCCATCAGGGATACCCGGAGTCGGCAAGGTAGCTGCATGGCGATTGCACCCTTGCTCTTCTCCTTCTTATCTTCCCTAGACTGTTTTAATATTTCATTTCAAAACTGTGATAGTCTTTGTTGTATTTAGATATACCTTCGTAGATGCTCGTGACTTGTGACACCCCGATGTCGGGCGTATGTTTCTTTCCACACTTGATATTTAGACTTTTGTTATGGGATTTATTTAATTAATAGCTTAAAACGTCCTTATTTTGAAATATCTTTTTGTTTTGGGATTGTATTGGCTGGCCTAGTTTCATCATAGGTGCCATAACAACCGGGTTGGTTTTGGGGTCGTGACATTCATATGGCTCATTAAGTTGCATAAGAAATTGCATAAGCTTCAATATATCTATAAACACAACAAATTCACGAGACTTCTCACAGTCACACCCAGAAAATGGTGCTAGACTATCAGATGTTGCCCACATCAAACGTAATTTCGAAAAATATGAGGAGATTGCGCTTGTACTTTGATTTATTGTGCCAATACTTTTGTGAATCTAAAAAGTTTCGGAGAGATCAACCTTCTCGAACCTCTCTTTCAGAGCATTCCATAAATCACTAGCATTCGAAGAGTAAACGATTCCACTAGGTAAGTCTGGCGAAACACAATTCATTATCCATGACAGCACTATCGCATTGCATCTGTCAAGGAGATCTACTAGATTTGGACCGTAATTCTCTCGTTTGCACTTGCCATCTATGAACCCTAACTTGTTTCGTCCTAAAATGGAAATCCACATAGCACGACTCCACACAGAGTAATTCTATAGACCTCGTAGTTGCAATGAGATTGAAATTGTTCATGAATTATCATTAGAATTCAGAAACATAGGATGATTGTGACCTAATTTTTTTGGAACTTCGTTATCAGCTTCCGCCATTGTTGAGCTCGCAAGCACACACTGAACTGATCGATTAATCTTTTGTGGTATGCTCTGATACCATGTCAAATTATCTAATGGAGTGATGCAGATTATTGAGAAGAAAGCTAAAACTGAAGGAGAAGAAGAAAACTTGGAGAGGAAGTCAAATTGATTCTCATTTCTTCTGCGTCTCCCAATGAGCTACATCTCAGATATATATACAAAAGTTACAGTTCTAAATCACCAATTAATTCTAACTCTAATACTAACTTTTGTTAAGTTACTAACTACCTTGCTAACCACCCGCCTAACTAACTCTCTAACTAACTAATGCCACATCAGCTTGCTACACTCTCAACAAAAACCCAACAGTCGCAGCATAAACCGCTTCAAAAGGCACGTCTCTTATTTGGTTTCCTTTTCACATACATGAAAAAGTAATGCAGTGTTTATTCTGAAGATGGTGGTAAAAATAATAATATTTCTCTCAAATCATCGTCTGGTTTTTCATTTCTTCAGATAAGTCTACTAAACGCTTCGATGATGGTGGTAAAAATGATAATCTTTCTCTCGACTCATCGTCTGGTTTTCCATTTGTTCAAATAAGTCTATTAAACGCTTCGACCAATTCATAATACGAACGATAAGTTACTATTCAATGCCTTTGTTAGAATGGAATGGGGTTGCAGAAATATATGTATTTTTTCCTTTCTTTGGCTTTCGCGGATCATCCATAGGGTTCATTTGGATGTGCTACTATCTGATATTTTGGGCCATCAAGAATCCTAGCTCTATATTTCCATTGCAGACCAGTGTTCCTTCCATGTCATTCCTCTATGATTTATTTGGTAGTCCAAATGCTAATTTATCTACTGAATAAGGAAAATTCTCGACGTATTGACGTTAGAACTTGTGTGTTTCGATATATATTGTTCCAATGACGTTTTCGATGTTGCTAACTATGCATATTGGTAATTGGAGTAATAAGATTGACAGGAATTGTGGTAAAATGGGGTTACTAAGTCCTAAGGAAGTAGTATGATCAAATGTTGGCTTTTGGCTTTCAATATAATACTCCTATCCTTATTTCTTATTTCATCTACGCCACAGTAAATCTCCTCTTTCTGTTTTTTAAATTGTTTTTGTTCTCTTTCATGTGTTGTTAGTGTATCTCAATATTCTCTATTCTCGATTTTCTGGTTGATTTTAGTTATTGCGGCAATTAATAAACTTTGCATCTTTTGGTTATTATAGAATATAAAATAATTTCATTCTTACATGGGGTTCTTTGATAATTAGATTATGAGATGCTAAGAGACAAAAGCTTTTTTTTTTTTTTGATAATATGGACAATTATATTATATAAATACTAGAAGTTGTTCTTGGTACATACGTTTCGAAAGTAAAAATTGTCACAAATTGGTGAACTAATGTTTGTGACATTTTGGTTTCCTAGTAGTTTTAGTCTATTACAAGCCGAAATGTCTAGTGACTTCTTGTAGTAGTGGACAACATCCAGACCCTTTGCTAGTTGTGAGCTCACAAAATGAGGTGGAGTTGGATGTAGTTTTGCTCTGTCCTTGGTTGCCAAAAAACCTCTTTGCATGCATCGCTGCCAATAGGACTTGGTTTCCTTCGCGGAAGTTATGTCGTAGGTGTATTGGAAAAAAATTGAATTTATATTAAAGATGACGTGGCATGATACGTGGATTGGTCAAAAGGTCAACAGGTAATAATTAATTGAGAGACACGAGAAGAAGAACTCAAAATAGGCACGGGGTGCAATTTAGATACGTATCTCGTACCTAAATGAAGCATTTAGGTCTAGGAATTCTTAAGGATTCAAAAGACAAGAATCTGGTGACGAAAGATACGGGAAGAGGAAGTTAAACAGGCACGAGAAGCAGTTTAGACACGAGTACCGTACCAGTTCGAGTCATTTAAAGCCAACAGATCGAAAGGCATTGAAGACATGGATCTGAAGACAAAATGGAGTCCAAATTCAGTATTAAATACCTGATACGTTGGAAAATTGGTATTTAATC
>MU672770.1:67089-101974 GCA_026770625.1 Nicotiana glauca | reverse complement strand
AACTTGTTTGCCTTGATTGTTTTCCTTGAGTGTACTCAATTGTTGTTTCTCTAAATTGTTTATTACTTGTGTATGGCTTGAGGTTACTCAGGGTAAGGTTTGTTATACATACCATTACAATTCAAGTATATTGACGTCCCTTTTGTCGGGGGCGCTACATTCGTGTTATGATTGTAGGTGGATTTGCAGCACTCCAGCCCACCGATCGTAGCTCCCTCTTCGTCTTCCGTCAGTTGTTTTGGTGAGCCCTATTCCTCTCGGGGCCCTACGTGGCTCAGGCCGCTTGTTTCCATAGTTTTATTTTGCTGTTGTGTAAGTTATAGCCGGAGACTTGTTACCGGCAAATAATGTATTATCCTGTTGTACTTTTAGAGGCTCCGTAGATAGTGGATGTGGGTTAGAAGCTTATGTATATCCATGTTTCTTTTGTTGGGCAACGAATTAATAACTTCACTAACTGCCATGTATGTATATATTTTTTGCAAAAGGTGTTTTAAATTAATCATATGGCTAGTTCTTGAGATTATTGTGTAAGGAAAACATGGGGTAACACGTGGGGTAGGAAAGGCACCCAGGTCCGCTTGGTTGGGGCTTCCCGGTCGGGCGCCGGTCATGTCCCTCGAGTTTGGGACGTGACAGCTACCAAATCACAGGCCTTCAATTACTTCGAAAAGAACCGGTTAAACAGGCTACCCTCTATATAGGCAAAAGAGCTTTGACTATGTCAGCTCCTAACTACAGGCTTCGAGATACTCAGCCTCCAAGCCAAACCTCCCAAGGTGCTCGATCATCACCATATAATGGCTCACAATCGAGGTTTTATAAAAATTTCAAAGAGTCGGGCAAACACAACTTCAAAAGTCCTTAACAAGGGAAAAATAAAGCCTATATTAGAGGTCGCATCGACCCAACATGTAAGAGCCACTGTCGCCAACTCATATAAAAGGTCGTACTGACCTAAAGCGTAAGAGCCACTGATGCCAGCTTACATTAAAAGGTGGCAATGACCCAACGCATAAGAGCCTAAGGGCCAACTTTAAATTCAAAACTTGAGGGTCAAATGAGCTCGAGTAGAAATTTGACTCGAAGACTGAACCCAAAACAGTTAACTAAATATACCTAAGGGCAAAATCATAAGAGCCTAAGATGCTAGCTTGCATCAAAAGGTCATACCGACCTAACGCGTAAGAGCTACTATCGCCAGCTCAAACTAAAGGTCGTACCGACCCAAATGCGTAAGAGCCAATGTCTCCAACCCAAATCAAAAGATCGTACCGACCTAAATACGTAAGAGCCCTTGTCGCCATCTTAGATCAAAGGTCATGCCGATCGAATGTGCAAAAGCCTACGGGCCAGCCTATATTAGAGGTCACATCGACCCAACATGTAAGAGCTACTGTCGCCAACCTATATAAAAGGTCATACTAACCTAAAGCGTAAGAGCCACTGACGCCAGCTTACATTAAAAGGTGGCAACGACCCAACGCGTAAGAGCCTAAGGGCCAACTTTAAATTCAAAACTTGAGGGTCAAATTAGCTTGAGTTAAAATCCGACTCGAAGACTGAACCTAAAACAGTTAACTAAATATGCCTAAGGGAAAAATCATAAGAGCCTAAGAAGCCAGCTTGCATCAAAAGGTCATACCGACCTAACGCGTAAGAGCTACTACCGCCAGCTCAAACTAAAGGTCGTACCGACCAAAATGCGTAAGAGCCACTGTCACCAGCCCAAATCAAAAGACCGTACCGACCTAAATACGTAAGAGCCCTTGTCGCTAGCTTAGATCAAAGGTAATTCCGATCGAATGCGCAAAAGTATATGGGCTAGCCTAACGGGCCTCAAAGCCGAATTGTACACCTGAGGGTCATTGCTAGAAGTCCATTTCACCTGGCCAATCATCAAACAATGTGTAAAAGAAAGACATATGCAAGAAAACAAAAATTCATAGAAGGAGAGAACCGAAAGGTTTCTTTACATACATACACGTATGAAACAATGCAAGACTACATTTTCAAAGTTCTCTAAGAACACTATACAAAGAATCAAAAAGGAAAAAGCCTAGTCTAATTTCTCCTCGGGCACTGCGGCCCCGTCAGCCTTTTCTCCATTACCTTCGGCATTAGATATGAGGAATTTGGTGTCGTATTCATCTGCCTTGGCCTGCACTATCTCTTCCGAGAGATCAAAGCCTTAGCATGAATTTCTTTGAGGATTTCCCCACAAAATCTACACCGGGCATATCCATTGCTTCTGCTCTCTCGATCAGGAGTCCATCTCAGGTCAGCCCGAGCTTCGACAGTGTTTTTTAAATAGATAATCACTTTCTTATCGGCCCTAGCTCGAATCTTGTTAGCTTCAGCCCGGGCATCCACAGACCTAGGCCTTCATATCCAAAAGGACAGACTCGAGCTTTACGATCCTGCTCGACCAGACCAAGCTACTTTCACAAGCATTCTGAAGTTGCACCTCGAGGGCAGAAGCCCTAGCCAAAAGCATTTTTCTTGGCCATAACTTGGTTATCTATATGAGCCTTTAGCTCATTACACTCATGCTTGGCCTGACCAACTTGGCCCCCAAAGGCGTTCCAGGCCATCCGTCTTTCTCTGTAACTGAAATATCAAATTATTAGTCCAGGATTCGGCTCGCCTCAAAACAAAGGTTACCTATCTCTCGAGGCAGCCTTCGTAGTCTAGGATTCGGCTCGCCTCACACCAAAGATATACTGACTCATTTTCCCTTTTATTGCAAAAAGGCCCAAGGGATTTCTTCCCTTCCAAGGCTTTTTGCAACCTAGATTCATGGCGGAACGGCTCGGACTTGAGCCTGTAAAGACCTATGAAAAAGAATCTCAATCAGAAAATGAAAGTGCAAAACTGAAAGGCCAAAATAGTCGGCCAAAACTCACCACAAAACATAAGCCGTTGAGCCTCCTTGAAAGTTGAGTGCACATCTACTTGCTTGTTCCCATCAGCCCTGGTAGAACCACTCCCAATGGGAATATGATTGCTCGACACCCTGCTTGATTTAACTGGCCCACGGCCTCGAATTCCTCACAAAGTACCTTCGGCGGGAATAGAAGACGGCAGCAAAGAAGAAACCATTTTTTCCAAGCCTAGAAGCCTTAGATGATGCAGGCCTAGCCAACACATCCCCTTTGATCCTCCGAGGAGGACTTGCCTTGCTACTAGCACCCTCGTCCTTCGAGGATTCGTTCAATTCATTATCATTCCTTGGCCCCAAAGCCAACGAACCCTCCTCCTCTCTGAGAGGACATGGTCTCACCTCAAAAACTTCTCCAATGCCTGCGGTGACGGAGTTATATGCATAAAGGAAAGCATCTTTACATAGTCTGCCTCCACCATGAACGAAATAATAAGCACACAAGTGTGCCACTTACGTACGAATTTCCATTTCTCAGGAAATGGCAGGATTTCCACGGGGAATATATCAACAGTTCGCACTCGGAAAAATCAATTTATCCATCCATGGTCTCCATCTTCTTCATCGTCAGAGATAACGAGCCTCGTAGATCGACATTGTAAAGTAATCAGGCCTCGATAATGAAAAACCCGGTACAATCTGATGAGATGGCTAAGGGTGAACTCAACCCTGGCTCCCTCCATGAAGAACCTCCTCATCACTACTATCCTCCAGAACGATGGATGAACCTATGCCAGGGTAACCCGATATCTTCTCCAAAACTCGAGCACGACTCTATCAGGGGGGGTCCAATATAAAGGGGTATGTATACAAGTCCAAAATACCCCCTACATAATCCACATGTGATGCTCTCACCTGGGGAAGGTACCTGTAGTACCACCTTTTTTCCCATTCGCAGTCTCTTGGTGTTCCTCTCCTATTAATGAGATAAACCTTGATGCAAGCTCCCGATGGTCCTGAACATTGGGAGGCCTTTCCTAACAAAAATTCCCTCCTCAAGATAGAGCGCCTCGAGGTTAGCTCGGCAGATACTGGTGGTGTACCACCGACCAGGCATAAAGTAGAGGCGAAACTTCCCTTTCCTTAATGAACAAATTTGGATGAATCAGCCATAGCTATGATAAAACAAGAAAACGCAGGTGAAGACTTAGGCGAAGGCTTTGACTTGAAAAGGGAAGCATACCGGCGGAACCGTCCCGATCACTTCATGACCGTGTCATACGAATGACGTTGTCTTACAATGTTCGAGTGGTCAAGGATCCCCGTGTCAACCTAGCCTCGAGATGGTTCCCAATCTCGAAGATCTCTATTAATATAAATGTGAGCTCTAAGGAGCAAGCCACATAACCCTAGCCTCGAGATGGAGCCTGATCTCAAGGACCTTCGTTATTTGAAGCACGGGCCATTCACCTGATTCTTGAGCCCAAGGGTTACCCGATTTCAAATTAGTTTCTCACTCGAGAATTATTAATAAAGCCTTAGAGTTGTCTTCACCTTCAGATCAACTTAAGCGCTCTCTCAGTTATTTTAGCTTAGGGGCATCTATAAACGCCTTATAGACATCTTCATTTTAAGTTCAAAAAACGTTTTCGAGGTCGCTCGAGTTCAAGCAAACTCTCACTCAGGAACTATTTGCGAAGGTTTAAGGGCTGCATAGGCACGACCTTTAGACACCTTACTTGTCACATCAATTTCTCTACAAGGCGTAAATTGATGATGTACTATAAGTATCGGAGAGTCAAGGATTCAAGACTATTTCTTATCATTTTCACTTTAAGAAATGTGGGGACTATCTGTATACGGCTAAAATTGGAGAGCCCGATTTTGTGACTGTTATGACATTCCACGACCTGTCTCCAGAGGCCTCGAGGTACAATTTGAAGTTCGACCCCGGGGGTCCCCTATGCTTGACGTTGGGGCGGCGCAAGTCGGTGGCTACCATGGATAAGTAGGAAGTTCCCAAGACATGCTACCAAAACTGATAATTTCTGCAAGATAAGTACTAGCATGTACTAGACTAGTGAGTAGATGCACCAGCTATGTCTCTTTGTAATAAGTGCACATGTATTATATCGAGATTCCCTATTCTATGTAAAGGAGATCCTTGTCACATTGTAAACGGATATGTTGCTCAATACTAAATACACACGAACATTCTCTCTGCTCTCTAACATATTCTCTTGATCTTATTACTTCTATTTATTGCTTATATTTATTGTATTCTATTTATTGTTCATCATTTATTGCTTATCATTGATCATAAAGAGCCATCACTGTAGCTCTCATAAAGTGTTAGTCGTACCTCAATCGATCTAAGTCGGTCGCCCAACACAACCCCGAGGCCTTATAAACGACAGCTCGAGGCCCCCGGTCTCCAACTGTTTGGTTCGATTATCATACTATCTCTAAGCTGCAATCTTGATTTTTAGTCTTTTACTTAGCATCCATTGCTTAACAACTAGAATCAAAATAGATCACGTATTTTTAGAACCACAAAATCAAATATAATTGTAATCAATTTTTACGATAAACACTTAGGTAATCATCAAGTGGTTTAATCGAACCATAGTGATTTTCAATCATGAACATGGTCATTGTGGGCCCTCAACTCTATCTTCTTCAACTATCCAGCTGTGTGGGAGGTGAGATATTTTTGTTGCAAGTCCAAGTACCCATGCGAATAGTCTAGAACTTTCCCTGAATGTGTTTCAAGGCGAAATCTTAAGTTTTACTTGGCCTGTGAAGTAATTGTAGGCTCTCCTTGACCCGCTTGAAGTTTTACATTGCCCACCAATGTTGTTATCCCTAGTCAACCCATTTGAGCCTCAAACATTTATCATTTGATAACCATGTTACAAGCCTTTACCTAGTTTGTTGTGACCCCTCTTGGCACCACAGCTTTCCTTAACACTCTTGTGAAACAATTGACTAAAAAAGTAATTTTGCAGGAGAGGCGAGGAACTTGAAAGAGGTATCAGGGCACAAAAAGTGAAAAGAAATTGTTTACCTTGAAAATCGTAACAATAATTAAATTTGTAAATGGGATTCTAAAAATACGTGATCTATTCTCGAGATAGTTTGTAAGGGTGGTTAGTGCAAAAATGTGAAGTAAAATGATAAAGATCGAGTTAACCAAAGTAAAAATCAAACAAATAAGGGGATGTTTCTTAGGCGCAAAGCCAGCCAGTAGGTACCTCAGAGCCGAGCCTCGAGCCTATCTCGGGCTTATTAAGTGTAATCGAGAAGGGGATAACAAATAAAAGTATAGATAAGCAAGGCTCTATACTATCAATATTGAGAAAAATAATGAAGAACAAACGATGAGATAATGAAGTGCTAGGGCGACCCCTAGGTCGATGAAGACAAATAACTTAGAAGAAAGAGATAGGAGAGAGATATATATATTATTGCATTTGTGGAGAAATGAAGCAACATCAGTCCCTTACAAGGTAAGGTGAGTTCCCATTATATAGGCGAGGGGACTCGGTATAGTATATGTATATTAATTGCAAGAGTACAAAGATGGGATGGCTTGATGCAAGGCCTCATAGTAGGCTCTAGATAGGTCGGGCCTGTCAGGTGTATCCATGTGCCTAGGGGACTTCCTCTTTTATCTCGACCTCAGACTTTGCTTCCTTCGAGTCAGACTTCGATGAACCCTGAGGCTAAGCACTAGATCATGGCCTTCCACCCTGGGGTCTTGGGGAAGGCTTCCGAAATGTCTTAATAGCGAAAAATCAAGTCTTCTGATTTTGCCACTACAAATAGTCTCCGTGTTTCCCATGACGAAGTGATGGGAAATGATTCTGACACTCGACTTCTTGAGCTTCTTTTGGCGATGCTATACTGGCGAATCGGATCATGGCACAATCTTCTATAACAAATGGCGTATCTCATAGATATCTGTTTGATGCCCTGTCGTTTCCACTTCTCAGGGCAAAAGTACTACCGTCGATTCATTTTTTTGAGGAATTAGTAATTGCACCCATCGATAAATCTTCCAAAACATCGATGACCGTGTCATTTTTCCTATATAAATGAGGGCATTTTGTGGAATTGCTTCCCCTATCTCAATACTTCCATTGGTATGCTTTGCTTCTTTCTTCCCATCATCTTCGTTTACCTTTGATTACCACGATGGAAGCTTTCTATCTCAAGGCTATTTGGAGGAGTTCTTCCGGGTTGCGTTGAGGCCTTCCACCGAGGCCTCCCTTTATTGAACATAAACATGATGTTCTGATATTGCTGCGGTCATCGGTATGTAGGCTGTTGCTGTTACTATTGGCCCGAGATGGTGATGGATGGGGAGTTGGTTTCACCTTTGCATAGGAGGTTGTTCGGATATATACCGCTACTCAAAAGGGGGCTCGGAATATCCAGTGCTTCTCACCTTCATACCCAAGCTCGACGTGGAACTCTGCCCTGAGCCGGGAGCTAGAACGACTTGATACTCGAAGAAGTGTATTTGAAGTAGCCGTTCAAGAAGGACTGAGGATTGTTCGGTCCACTGTCTCTCTGAAGCTTTCTTGGCCAAAGAGGATCCTCGATCTTTTTAGAGATGTGGCATTTTGTCATCCCTTCCTGCTCCCTGGTTTCTCTTCCTTGGCGACGTCAAAATGGACAGCTGAGACAGGGCTTCTGAGAGCGACCCTGGAGATACTTCATTTGAGGTCGTGTACCCAAGGAGGGTGGCTTTTGGAAGTGTCAACACCGAGGCGTATTGCCGATCGTTTATATCTGTACCCAAACTTTTCCTATATGTGCCCTTTTTGCTTCTTTATTTCCATCAAGAGACCCTTAGAGGGTTTTGTAATTTGTAAATGTCCCTCCGGGTACTTCATAATCGAACGTCGCGACCCCTCTGGGCTATTGTACTCGAATACTTCATAAACGAGAATTTATTTTGCTGACTTCTGCTTCTCTTCTATCATTTGTATGCTCTTACACCCCTCGAGATTTTTGAATGCCTTCTTTTGTTTTGTTATCCGATGTAGCCTGTTGCGAGAGCTTGTCCTAGTCTCCAGCTGATTGACAAGGCTCCCCTCTGATCTTTTTGTCTTACTTCAGACCGATGGAGGACCGCTTGGATAAGGTTGAGCTATCAGTGCCTGCTAATTTATTTTGATATCATGCGTTGAATTTCGGGGCCTTCGGGAATGCTACCCTAGATGAAGGTCATCTTCAGGTGCCCCGATGGGCCCTGTTGATTTTGATTTAGATAAATCTTTCAAAGAGTATGAGCTTGGCTTCCTTTTGAGGAGTTTGCCTATGTTTGGGCACTTCTTTGGGTCTTCGTAGAGCTTTGGTGATCGGGGTTTACTCTTCTAGAGAGGAGATCGCGAGCCCGTGTGCTCGCCTTGCATCTGGTACCAGCGCATTAAAGCTCATTGTGACCCTGTTTCTTGGGGTCGGGGGATCCAAATGTGAAATGCTGCCTCGAGCATGGAGATAATTCGTGCGGTCCCTCGAGCTTTGTCATCTGTTGGAGGATATTCTTTGGGTCAGGCATCGACCCGTCGATTCGTATCGAGGCCATTGGCTTCTGGGAGCTTACCTCGAGCAGGCAACTCACCGTTGCCTCTTGCATATAAGAGGGGTGACTTTGGCCTTTCTGCAAGACTTCATTATTTTTGGGCAGTTGTTCTTTTGTTTCGGCATAGGGCTCCCCATGTATTAAAGGGCGGAAAGCGTTGGTGCTTGCCTTTGCTTCATTTTGTCAGTTCTGCTATAGTCATGGTGACCACCTCGGAACCGATATGGAAAAGGGCGGAGAATGCTATTCCCGACACTGGAGAGTCGAAGGATTTTTCCCTGGAGACGGTGTCCTTGATAAGAGAGAGACACCTGGAGATGGCGAGGCGATACTGTGGGTGGAGCAAGGGGATGACACTGCGGGTGCTTTCCCCAAATGAAGGCATCGTGGGCTCTTCCAATGGTTTCTTGAGTGTGTACCTATACCCTTTTGCATTTGGCCCTCCTCGGAAGGTCATGCTCGATTTTTGCTTGAAGTATTGGGTTACTCTGGCACAGATTCATCTATCGTTTTAGCGAATGATGCTGATGATGAGATTCTTTACAGAGAAGGTTGGACTTGAATTCATGCTTGATCATCTTATCAGGCCATATCAGCATTTTCATCACCGAGGACTACTAACCTTGTAGGGTCATTCACCCACGCCCTTCATTGTCGATGATGAGGAGGGCGGAGATCGAGAGTGGGCCAGTAGGTTCGTTCGAGTACGGATGACCGATATTATCCCTGTGGAGTTTCTACCATTCCCCGAAGGATGGAACCATGCACGTAAGTGAGGCGCTTTGTCGCTCTTTCAGATTTTGTTCATGGCAAAAATCAGCCAAATAATAATGTTATTTCCCTTGTTGTAGCAACTTCGTAGATGTCGGGCCAAGTCCATTATTTTCCCGGATGGGTTTGGAAGTTGGTGACCCATTTATCTTGCAATGAACACTGGTGGCGAGCTATGTCTCACATCAGGTGGGGAGTGGACCATCAAGGTACGTGCGCATGTTGCTTTTCTCCTGCTGCCATATACCCGAGGTAACATTTTCCCATCTCATTTGCACTGGATTTGCTGCTTAAAGATATCGAGTGGTTTCTTGGGGCGAGGTAGTGCCCTCCCAGAGAGGAAATGGAGGCATCGGCTCCCGGGCCGAGGGACGATAGTAATAAGAAAGATCGGAGACCACAATGCGAAGGGGCCTTTAGTGGTGCTAGCCGGGCTCGCATTTTTTAGGACGTGGCATCACCCTGGTCGGCCGTCCCTAGAGCGCATGTTTCTCGGAAAATGGCTCCCTTGAGCGAGCATGTTGTGCCCGGGTCCGGTTCTCCCGGGTCGAAGGGGCAGGATCAGCAGGAGCATGTTTAGCAGGAGCATGTTCTGATCAGGAGGAAATCCGCCGTCTTCACTGTGTTGTGAGTTTGCGCACAATTTTCTCATATCCCGTATCTTCCTCCTCTCATTGAATCTTTCATGTGCAGGCCTGCGATAGGCTTAGTTTTGTCAAAATGCCAAGTTTTAGAGGATTCTGGATGAGGGAGAATCCCTCGGGCGTCTTTGCAAAGAGAAGGAAGTTGAGCTACAATATTGGCGATATGAGGTGTTCTGGAGCTCAAACTATGAGAGTTATTTGATGGAGCAGGTGACTTCCTGTAGTGCGTGTTTCGCTTCTTTCTAATTTTAAGGCTAATTGCTTTTTGTCGTATCAGTTATAGAAAAAGGCAGCATCCTTAGAGTACCTTAGAGTGACGTGAACTGCGTTAGGGCCGCTTGTGAGAAGCTAAGAGCTCAAGTGCATGCTCAAGCTTTGGAGGGGATAAGCGCCTTGGCTAGGATCCCTACCTTCGAGGTCCAACTTAACTTGACTCGTGGTAATGCCAAAGTTCAGGCGGATTTGACCGAGAGACTTGAGTCCAACCTCTCGAAGATCAGGGCCGAGATAATTGATGCCCGGAAGGAACCGGCGTTAAGCCGAATCGAGGCTGATCATAAGATGGCAATTTTCATAAAGGAAGTTGATGACTCTCAATCCGAGTTGAGGCGAGCCCTTGATCGTGAGAAGAGTATCGAGGAATATGTTCGCTGCCGATCCCGAAAAGAGGTATTCGATAAGGTTGGAACGAGAGGCTTAGTTCTCTCGGAGGAATTGGCTCAAGCAAGGGCGGATGAGGGTGATTCTCGATCACTGCTTGTGGATGTCGCAGAGGGCGATCTTGACAAGTTATAGCCCTTTTGGCGCAAAATAGAGGTTCCATCAATTTGTAACTTTGTTTCTGGCGTGCACAATGCGTGCCTGTAGGTGGAGAATGTTTTTTCGTATTTAATATAAGAAGAATTTTAAAGCTTTATTCCTTTTATACCTTTTTTCTGTTGTTGCTATCGATCGTGTAGATTGGTTTTGGAACTAGTCCCCGAGTCACGTTACGGCTCAAGCGTTAATTGGCCTTCTGGCTCTTTCCAGCCTGTATGGGCGGAGGGTGATGACCCTATGTGCTCCTGGGCCGAAGCAATTTTATGGGCGTGTGGCTTGGAGATTTGTCTCGACCGTTGATAGCGTTGTTTGGGTTATGCCTTCATGCGTATTGTGGTTGAATTGCTCTCGAGTTCAATCTCTGAGTCGGGATCCGACTCGAGCTTAACTTATTCTTGAGCCTGTTTGGGCTGGCGATAATGATTCTTACTTTCTACCCTTGGGCATTTGGTAATTTTCCGAGTCCAATCTCCGAGTCACGGGTCGATTCGAGCTGTAATTGACCTTGTAATTTTTCCGGAGATTCCAATCGGTGATAGTGGCATCGATGTCAGCTCTTGGGAGTATTATGATTTTTGGGTCCAGTCTCCGAGTCGCATTGGGATTTGAGCTCACTTTAATCCTCAAGTTGTCAATTTTTAAGCTGGCGACAATGGCTCTTACCCTGTATGGTCGTAGAGACCTTTCGATATGAGGCCCGGAGGCTTTCTTAGCTGACGACAATGGCACTTACGTTGTTTGGTCGTAGAGACCTTTTGATGTGAGGCCTAGAGGCTTTTTGAAGGCTTTCTTTCCTATTATTAAAGTCTTATTGAATATTTTTGCCCGACCCGTCGTCAGTTCTGAAATAACCTCGATTTCAAGTCGTAGTCGGCAATGTTTTGACCATCTCGTAAGGTTCATAGCTCATAGGTCGAGTAGATCGATGCTTTTGCAATTTGGAGCCGGCGTGGTCGGGACTCATTTTTTGCGTGTTGAGGGAAGACTATTTTTAACCGGTTCTTTCCGAAGTAGATTCGGAGGATTTTTTAGCGACAGTCGAGCATTCCCAAGTCGCATATTTGGCTTGTAGCAGCCATTTTGACCAGAGTCATGTGCATTTGGCCGGGGCCATTTTTGATCCCGAGAAGTAGTTTTAGGCACTAAACCGAGGGTATGCCCTTTAGGGATTCTTACAAATGCGATGTATAGCCTAAACTGCGGGATTTTTCATGCGTGTTGAGGTCTTACAGTTTGTCATACCTGTGGAGGTCTTATATTGTATGGAGAATGGATTTGGTTGTGCCGAGGTTGCCCGCTAGGATCTTACAATTTTAGATTTTCCAGTGCATGGAGATTGGTGGCAGTCTCTGAGTCATTGAGTTGTTTAAGCGTGAAGACCGCTTCTCGTGAGCTCGGAGTTTCACCATAAGAGCTTGATAAGCCCGACGTTTCGACCCTAGGGTCACCCGAATATCGAATTTTTTAAGTCTCCGGGTATCTTGAGGTACATCAGGCGGAGAGGTTTTTTGCTGTGGATAAGCCGAAATAGTCTTCTTCAAAGCGTGGAATGCTTAAAAAATATTCTTTATTTCTTGGCGAAAATACAAGTTGTAAATACATGTTGTCCTGTTGCTGTGAGTTTGGTCCACATGGGTGTGACTTCACCGATTATCTGATGTGCTTGTATGATTCCATATTGGAAATTTTTAGGAGAGAGAATCACGATCTCGTCGGGTCCCCTCCCCGGGGATATGCAGTCTTTCTAATAATCTTGTTGGCGAAACCTTCTTCCTGTTAGAAGCCCGGTTGAGAAAAGAATGTCCGAGTGGCCCTGTGGTGGCCATGGAGCCTAGAGCGGGATCTAGAGCTACCGAATGCCTCAGCTGGCTGCCTGCGTATAGATTAGCAACAAGAAAGGAAAGGAAATGATAAATGGAGGTGGCATTCCGGGGAGTAAGCCCCGCGGCAGTCGTCTTCCTCGTCCAGCCAAGCCCAATCGAGGATGTGATTATCCTTACACTTTGAATTCATTTGAGGGAAATGTCGGCCACAGGCATAAGGTGATGGATCTCTTCTTGTCGCTCATATCTAGATGTTTTAGCCCTGTGTTTCTCATGGGCTTTTACACCTTTGGCAGAGCAGGGTCGGGGTCCTGCTCTGGGCTATGTATTCGCCGTTGTCTGTACAAAGCATCTGCACCCTGTGCGCTGAACGTATCATCCTGAGCTCTAGCGGGATGTGAATGGGGGAGTGATTTGGTCATTGTGACTATCAGATATCCGTTCCGAGAGCGACGTTGGTCCGGATTGTCCTATTGGCTTCGTCCCGACATCATCGGTGTAATTTGGCCGAACCGCCTGCACTCATAAATTCATTTTTTATCTAAAATAAGTCGAATGAACGAGGGGATTACCAATACGTTAATGCGATACTGAGATGGAATCTCGGTGTCCTTTTCCTTGAGCGAGAGGGTGTCTTTTGGGAGCATTTTCTAGGACCGTCCCTTTCCGGTGAAGGGCTCTTGCACTCTACATTCTAAGGATCTTTGTGGGGTGTCGCCATCCTTTTACAACTGTGATGATGTGTCGCGGCTCGCCAGCTCTATTTTTTTCGATCTCCTTTCGTCCATGGACTTGGATTCGGGTTTGATTGCTCTGCAGCACTTCGTGGCGATCCTCGTTGAATGGCATAATTGCTGCCCTTTTGGGTTTGTGACCTCGAGCACCTCATGATTCCCGTTGCGGGCCATTGTTTTCCTAGAGAGGTTTCGGGTTAATAGGTCTGAGCCACCTGGATTTCCTGGCTTTGGTTATGGTGACCACTATGCTTTGAACTGCAACGTTTAAGTCGCGCTCTATCGTGCGGGGTTTCCTTGCCGGTTGTGTCTTGTTAAATTTGGTACCATTGGAGGTTCCTCGAGGGTGTTGTCCTCGGGCTACTGCCTTGTTGTTGCGAGACGTGATGTTCCTCGAATCATCTCTTCTGTCCATGCTATATGGACGATGGCTCTATTCATTCAGTGTTAGCTCCTCTGCTGGGAATCTACCTGGATATGCCGAACCCGAGGAGGTTCTTCGACGGTCGTCTACGGCCCTGATTTGGGTCCGGTTGTAGGTTACTGGCACCTGACCAAGCCTCACCCGGATATTCGACATGGCTTTTCTAGAACTGCTCTAGAGTCGCCGGGTATACTTTTCTTGGGTTTTGGGCGGAGGCTTGTGCTGCCCAACTACTCGGGACTAGGAGCGGTCTTGTTTGTTCGATCGGGGAGCGGGGTGCGGCTTCCCGTGACACATTATTTCTTCTTCTTCCGGCCTTCGGAGCATTGGGACCTTTTGGAATTGCTTTGATAGAGTCGGTGTGTGCTTCCACGGACCGCACTAGTACGGTGAGTGGGTCCTCGAGATTAGGTGTCGAACAGTGGCGCTGTGTTGTGGTTTCTTCCGAGGGAGTTTCTTCAAATATCCTTATCGACGGGCCCGAGTTCTCCATTTCGGAGGTCGTTGTTCCTGGATGGGGGTGCATAAGTGGTGATGTGCCCGTGAGTACTTGAGGTCCTATCACTCCTGAGGAATTTCATCATTTTTGACTTTCGTGGAATGAGTTCCGGGATCGTATCTTCGGGAGACGGTTGTTGTAGGAATTTTCGTGAGCATGATTTGATCCTTAGGATAAGGTCTTCCAACATCCTTACTGCTATATGATAGGTTGTCAGTTCGTCGTCGCCCGATACCTTAGGTACTGGCTCGACATGAGGAAGTATTTTGGATGTTGACGTGCTGAGAGTCTCCGGGCGCCTCTATAGCTGAGAGATAGCCAAATGTTGCCCCTGTAACATTTCAAAATAATACGAAGATTTACTTCCCGTTCTACTCGAGCTGAGATTTTTCGGGCTTCCTATTGGTCAGCGTACTACGTGCTATCATCGGTGCGTGAGTCTCTATTACCCCACTGCGCGACATGCAGACCCACGTCCGCTCGAACCCATCTAGATGTGTTATCAAGGTCCTACAGTGTCGCGCCAACTGTTAGAACAGCCATAGTGTTCTCTTTGCAATTTTTTCGGTTATCGTCCTCAATTTCCCTCATCGAGCTGATCATTAACCTGAAATCGAAAGATCTTGGGCAAGAAAAAGTGTGAAAGGTATTGTGCGTTCAAGTGACGAAACTAGCAAGAAAATAATCACTATTATTTTTAGCTCCACAGTGGGTGCCAAACTGTTTACCATAAAAATGGTAACAACAATTAAATTTGCAAATGAGATTCTAAAAATACGTGATCTATTCCCGAGCTAGTTTGTAAGGGTGGTTAGTGCGAAAACGTGAAGCAAAATGATAAAGATCGAGTTAACCAAAGAAGTAATCGAACCAGTAAAGGGATGTTTCTCGGGCGCAAAGCCGGCCAGTAGGTACCTCGGAGCCAAGTCTCGAGCCTATCTCGGGCTTATCGAAGGTAATCGGGAAGGAGATAACAAGTAAAATTGTAGATAAGCAAGGCTCTATACTATCAATATTGAGCAACATAACATAGAACATAGTTGCGATAATGAAGCGCTAGGGCGACCTCGAGGTCGATGAAGACAAATAACTTAGAAGAAAGAGAGAGAGAGGTATTATTGTATTTGTGGAGAAGTGGAGCAACATCTGTCCGTTACAAGGTAAGGTGAGTCCCCTTTATATAGGCGAGGGGACTCGGTATAGTACATGTGTATTAATTGCAAGACTATAAAGATAGGATGGCTTGATGCAAGGCCTCACAGTAGGCTCTAGATAGGCCAGGCCTGTCAGGTGTAGCCATGTGCCTTGGGGACTTCCTCTTTTATCCGACCTTGGACTTTGATTCCTTCGAATCGGACTTCGACGAACCCTGAGGCTAAGCTCTCGGTCGCGGACTTCCACCCTCGGGGTCTCGAGGAAGGCTTCCGAAATGTCCTGATAGCAAAAAATCAAGTCTTTTGATTTTTCCACCTACAGAAATGATGAGAAGGAAAGGGCAAGAAAAGGAAAGAACAAAAAGAAAAATGCAAAAAGAAAGTGGATAAGTTGAAGAGTTGAAGAGATTCAAAAAAAAATGCAAAGCAAGGAGAAATGAAAGAGGGAAAAAATGAATGTCATGATCAAGAAAGAGTGATGTTAAGTCTCTCTAGTTCCCCCAAGGAAAAGAAAATGCCTCAAAGAATTGGCAAAGCGTGAGCCGAGAACAGAAAATGGGAGTGCTTAAGGAAATATGAACCCGTTCTAGCATAGCATATCGAACCTTAGTCCAAAATCCCTCATTGCATTCTGAAAAATCCCAACGTGATTTCAAGCCGAGTGAGCTTGCATTAGTCGTGATCTACATAAGGGGAAAGCCTATGATACTTAAAGTTGTACTTGAGATATTCTTTTGAGAGAGATGGGTTAACCTTTCGCAAATCTTTGGATTGAGTGCTGAAATTCTTAAGAGAGATAGGCAAAGGGATAGTTGAGAAGGAGGAATTTGGGATCCACAATGACATACATGAAAGAGAGAGCTTACTTGATGAATAAAGTCAATTCTTGATGCTCAAGTGTCACATTAGAACACTATGTGCATAAAATTTTAACTTGTCACCTTGTTGATACTACATAAGTAGCGTGGGTAATTGTTGGTCCCAAATGATGTGTGAATGACTCACTTTTGATTGGTTGGAGTGGCCCTTAACTTGTGAAGGTGGGAACTATTTTGTTTGTTTGAGGACAAGCAAAACCTTAAGTTTGGGGGAGTTGATAAGTGGGGACTTTGACTACTTATTAGTGCCTTTAAGCTTTTGTTTTAGTCCAAAAACTTTAACTTTTGTTCCTGAAAATTTATGAAATGTGCTTAATCGCAGGAATTTTGGAAGATGGACTCCCAGGTTGAAATCCAACTAAACAAGGAGTAATCTAAACTCAAGAACATAAAGGCATAGAAGCTCAGAAGCGCGGACCACGAAATATCATCTGCGGCTCTAGATGATGAAGGAAAAGTCAGCAAAATTTGGTGCAATGTGCGGATCGCACATGAATTGTGCGGCCGCAAAATCTTGGCCAGGAGAAAAGTCGGAGAATGTGCATTCCAAGTCCATCAAAAGTGCAGACAGCACGAATTGTATGGCCGCAAAAGAAGTGATATGAGACCGGTGATGTAGAAGTCTGAACCGTAGAAGAGCAAGATACGGCCGCAGTTACAGATCTTGGGACTGCAGAAATAGTGCCTTGCGGCCGCAGATTAGAATTATGTGACCATAGACTTCCTATCCTTACAAGTTGACAAATTCATCGGACCGCACATGGAATTCCTGTCCTTATTATGTAGCCTTGTTCATGTTTTAATTGTGGAATTGATGGTTGCAAATATTAGTTCATGCCTATTTGACTTAGTCTCTACTTGAGAAAGAGAGACTTAGTCTAGGAAAACTTGGCTAACAAAAAATTGGGTCAATCAAGAGATTGATAATCCCAATTAAAGGGTTCAACCTAGAGATAGTAATAACCCAACTTGAGATTTTATAACCATTTTTTGCAATACCCATTTGGACTTGAGAAAGCCAATTGAGAAAAATCACTCTCTGGACTGGAGGTATTGAGTGGGTAATTGAGTGTTTATAGCTATAATAAACCTCGATCAACAAAACAAGCATTAAGGTTTATGTCCCATTAGGCAAACACCTAGGTGATGGTCATAGCCTTAGGCTTTTTACAAAACTTCAAAAATAGCAGAAATAATTTACTAGTTTCATTTCCTAACTTTGCAGTCTTCACTTAAAATAGACATAGAAATAACCCCAATTTATGGAAATGTAAATTGAGATAGTTCAAACTCACGTACTATAATATATACTCCAAGTTCCCATATATAGATCCCTGTGGAAATCGACCTCGACTTTTGTTGGTTAATAATATTGCAATCCACTATTTAATATCCTAGATTTGAGGTATGAATTGGATGAGATCGGTGGTCCAAGGTAAAGTGGAAGCAAAGAACACGGCGTACCTTAAGTTAGTGGAGAGCACCAACGAAGAGAAGAGGATAGCGAACAGAGATAGATATTAGGAAGCTAGGAAGAAGGCAAAACTAGTGATCACAGAGGCTATGACTGCAGCGTTTGGTCGGTTGTATGAGGAATTGGGGGTCAAAGGTGGGGATAAGAAATTGTTACTACTGGCCAAGGCGAGAGAGGAAGAATCGTGGCATGGATCAAGTAAGGCGCATCAAAGATGAGGAAGGTTAGTATTGATGGAAGAGACCTAGATTAAGCGGTGATGGCATACATACTTTCATAAAATTTTAAATAAAGAGGGGGACATAGACATCGTGCTAAAAGAACTGGGGCACTCCGAGAATCAACAAGACTTTAGGTATTGTAGGCGTATTAAGGTTGAGGAGGTCGTGGGAGCTATGCATGTAAGATGAGTCGGGGCAAAGCGATCGGACCAGACAAAATTTCAGTAGAATTTTGGAGGTATGTTGGTAGAGTAGGGTTGGAGTGGCTGACTGGTTGTTTAGTGTTGTTTTCAATATGAAGAGGATGCCAGATAAGTGAAGATTGAGTACGATGGTTGTGGTGTATAGAATAAAGGTGATATATATAATTGTAACAACTATAGGGGTATTAAGTTACTAAATCATAACATGAACATTTGGGAGATGGTGGTGGAAGGGAGGGTAAGGAGGGTGGTGTCTATATCAAAAAACCAGTTCGAGTTCATGCCAGGTCTTTCGACTACGGAAGTTATCCACCTTATCGGGAGGTTGGTGGAACAGTACAGGGATGGGAAGAGGGATTTGTACATGGTGTTTATTGACCTAGAGAAATCGTATGGTAAGGTCCCTAGGTACGTTCTTTGGAGATGCCTGGAGGTGAAAGGTGTGCCAGTAGCTTACATTAAGGTAATAAAAGATATGTATGAAGGAGCTAAGACTTGGGTCGGGATTGTGGGAGGTGACTCATAGATTTTATTGGTAGTTATGGGGTTACACAAAGGATCTGTGCTCAGCCTATTCTTATTTGCCTTGGCAATGGACACACTAACAGACCATATTCAAGGAGAGGTGCCATGATATATGTTGTTCGCTAATGATATAGCTCTGATTGATGAGATGTGAGGTAACATTAATGAGATACTGGAGGTATGGAGGCAATCCCTGGAGTCTAAAAGTTTAAAGTTGAGTACAACTAAGAAAGAATATCTTTAGTGTAAGTTCAGAGACGTGACGGTGGAAGTGGACGTGGAAGTGAGGCGTGACTCACAAGTCATCCTCAAGAGAGAAAGTTTCAAGTACCTAGGGTCAATTATGCAAAAGGTATAGGGAGATCAGCAAGGATGCCACACACCGTATTGGGGTAGGATGAATAAAATGGAGGTTAGAGGCTGGTGTCCTTTGTGATGTGAATGTGCCACCAAAACTTAAAGGTTGAGTGTTGGCCAGTCAAGCACTTACATGTCCAGAAGATAAAAGTAGCAGAAATGAGGATCTTGAGATGGATGTGCAGGTACACTATGCTGAATAAGATTAGAAATGAAGATATTCGGGAGAGGGTGGGCCTAGCTCCCTTGGGCAACAAGATGCAGGAAGCGAGGCTTAGATCGTTCGAGCACGTGCAGAGGAGAACCCAAGATGCGTTGCTTAGGATGTATGAGCGGTTGGCTTTGGAAGGTATGAGAAGAGGTAGAGGGCAACCTAAGAAGTATTGAAGCAAGGTAATCATGCAAGACACGGCACAACATCAAATTTCCAAGGATATGGCTCTTGATAGAAAGGTGTGGAGGTCGAGCATTACGGTTGTCGGTTAGGGAATTGTCGCGCATTTTTTTCCTCTTTGTACCGGCTAGGCTGATAATGTTTTGTCTAGGACTACTAGTGATTTATGTTGTATTTACACTATTATTTTTCGTTTTTCATAGTATTATGTAATTTCCCTTCTATTTATTTGTTGTTTATTACGATTCTAATATTGTTTTTCTAGTTTCTATTGTTGTTATGGATCTATCATCTCTTTTTATTTTCTTGAGTCGAATGTCTTCCGAAAATAGCCTCTCTATCCCTCCGGAGTAGGGGTAAAGTCTTCGTACAATTTACCCTCCCCATACCCCACTAGTGGGATTCTACTGGGTTGTTATTGTTGATAATATTTTATAAAATTATGTACTAAATCACTTGGCATATGCACGCAATGCACGTGCCAAGAAACTAGTCTATATTTATTATAAAGGCATGAATGTCAAAAAACTAAATATTGATCGACTAAAATATTTTCGTAATATTAACTAATTTTTGAGCCCTTCAAAATATTAATTATTTATTTAAAATATAATTTCGCGTTGGATAAAATTATAAATTAAGACTTGACCTAGTATTAATTTGAAATTCTAACAATCAAGTTCCAAATTTGCACATCCTTCACTAGATTCCATACACTCATATTAATAAATGTTCGTTTGTTGTTTCATGAGTTTAAGTTGTGCTAAGATTTTTTCAATATCTACTATCTTAACTAGCTTAGTGAATTTATATTAAACAACTTGTAGCAAAATAAAATACTTTATCCTTATCTTTGGAATAAACTTATCATTTCCTTTTATGTCTTTTTTCATTTGTCAATTTTTGAAAGAAATGTGTAGTAAAAAAAGTCCTTAAGACTATCCTTTAGAAATTTTGTGTCAATGATTTAGTTGGTCCACTTTCTTTTATTTGATCTCTCAACTTTGTATCAATATTAGTTCATTGACGAGGATCATATATTTCTAGGAATGCAAATATTTAATTCAGTGAAGTCCTTGATTTTCTAGAGAATCTTCGTCAGATTTCTCATAAACTTCTATTTATTCTTCAATTTGAATTTTGATATCATCTAACTCAACTAATTAGTGACTAGTTCATCTGCAGAACATTTTCATATACTTATTTTGCTTATTTTTTTATTTTTTGTCAAAAAATTATCAAGAGGTTCTTTTTTAGATTTAATTAAATTTTGAGTTTGTTTTTTTGGAGTTTTGATTAAGCGAATTCATATTTGTCTAATAGATATATTCAAATGATAATAAATATTTTAAATAATATTTATGGAGTAAAGTTAACAAAATAACAAATAAAAAGTTAAGAAACTACTAGAAAGTTAGAATGATATTACGCGATGGCTGTTTCAAGAAGATTGAAGATATAGAACTACTTGAAGCTTAAAAGTATTGTTGAACTAATGAAATTGTAACGATTATACCGGTCGTTTTATGTATTTGAACTCTAGTTTCCTATTTAATGCTTACCATATACTTTTTAGTGCATTGTGACTTGCGGAAATGGTTGCCTTGATTTTAGAAAGATTTAAAGAATAATAGAACACTTAGTCCCATTGTTGGAAGCTTAAGTTGTAAGAATTGATCAAGATTTGACTTTTGAGTAGACGATCGTATATTGACAATTTTTGATAATTCCAATATGTTTGTATGATTATTTTGGACTTGTTTTATGTTTGAATTTAGATTTGGAGATTCCTAGAGGGTTTTGGTTCTATTTTTTGAAAGTTGGCAATTTGAAGGTTTTGAAAATTCATAGATTTGACCGAGAGTTGAATTTGATAGTATCGTATTCTGGTTGTTATATTGGAACTTGGAATAGGTTTGTTTTGATAAATAGAATGTGTATGTAAATTTTTGTTGTGATTCGAAGTGGATAAGCATGAATCGGACGCTTGGTTGGGAGTATGGAATCTTATGAAGTTAAGAGAAGTTCAATTTAAGTTTTTATCTTCAATTCGTAGATGTAATGATCTTGTACGTGTTTGGAAGATTTGGATAGGTATATATAGTGTTTATGAACTTGTTGGTATGATTGGATGGAGTCCAAGTGGCTCGGATAAATTTCGGACCACCATGAGCGTATTTGATGTGTGTAGGTGTCTAGTGTGTTTCATGATCGCGGAGAAGGATTTTGGAGCAGGCTAGCTTTGTTTTTTACCTTCGCGGGCTGATGGCCGTGTTCGCAATGGTTTGTGGCTAGTTGGTCTTTGCGTTCGCACCTTGTGTGTGTCGCTCACGGTGTACTGAGGCAAGTTGAAGGTTGGCCTTCGTGATCATGTGAAGGATCTAGCATTCACATAGGTCTGGGGAGTCTATGCATCGCGTTCATGGGGTCAACTCCTTGTTCGGAGAGAGGAATTTGAGACATTGTTTAAGCATGGCTTTCACGATTATGAGGGACCTGTCGCGATCGCAAAGGGTAGTGTTGGGAAGTTTGATTTAAGTTTTAATTTTGGGACTTTAGCCTGTTCTCTCATATTTTGAACCCTAGGCTTGGAGAGTGGATGTTTTTGAAGGAAATTTTCATACAATGAAAGAGGATACATAATTTCTATTTAATATTAATAATATATCTTGTTTTCCCATAGATTATTACACAAATATTATTGAATTCTCATGAGAAATTTAGGGGTTTTGTCTACAAGTTTAGAGAATAAAAGTAGGAATTTTGGAGTCGATTTGGACTCGATTTTCAAATCTAATCACCTACTTAGACTCGTGGGGTTATGATTAGTCGAAATTTGTCCCTTGATTCAAGTTTTGACAATGTAGACCTAGGTTAACTTTAATTGACTTTTGGAAATTTGATTAAAGATTGAAGCTTTATACTTTGGAATTTATATGGATTTATTTGACGTTATTGAGTTGTATTTGACTAGATTCGATGAGTTTTTAGGTTTATTTGAAAGAGAAGGCTATTTGAGAAGGTTGAAGACTATCGGGTGGAGGTAAGTCTCTTATTTATTCTTGTAAGAGGGAATTCTTCCCATATTGTAATAACTCGGCTGTTCATTTTGAGTATTTGAAATTTATTAGGTGGTTTGAAGTCTTGGGTAATTTCATATGATGTATTACGACTTGTGTGCATTGTTGGTTTTGGTTCTCTAAGGGTTCAGAATCGATTTGGAAGAATGATTCTCAATTTAAAAGCTTTAAGTCGGAAGAGTTGATCAAGTTTGAATTTTGTGTATTTGACCTCAGGCCATAGTTTTGATGGTTCTGGAAGGTCCGATTGGTTATTTTGGACTTTGGCGTATGCTTAGATTGGCGTTTGGATGTTTCTAGAAGGGTTCGACACTATTTGGCAAAAGTTGGCAATTTGAAGGTTTGGAATATTCATATGATTGACTGGGAGTTGACTTTAATGATATCGGGTTCGGATTATTATTCCGGGTATTGGAATAGGTTTGTTATGTCGTTTGGAACTATTATGCAAAATTTTAGGTCATTCCAAGTTGATTTGATATGATTCTGCACAAGTTTTGGAAGTTAAAAGTTCAAAAGTTCATCAAGTTTGATTTGAGGTGCGGTTCGTGATTTTGATGTTATTATGTGTGATTTGAGTCCACGAGTAGGTTCGTGTTATATTTTGTGTAATGACCCAGCCGGTCGTTTTTAGAATTGAAGTCTTGTTTGGCGGCGTAAGGTTTTGAGAAACTTTGTATTATGTGTTATGACTTGCATGTGTGGCCGAGTTCAGTTTTTGGATGATTCGGGGTCAATTTGGAACAAGGATTCTTCTTTTAGAAACTTAAGCGGTAAGAGTTGACCAAAATTTTATTTTTGTGTAAACGACTCTGAAATGGTGTTTTGATGATTTCATAGCTTCGTATGGTGATTTTGGACTTAGGTGTGCATCCGCATTTGGATTTGGAGGTCCGTAGAGTAATTTGAAGCATTTCGGCGAAAGTTGAAGTTTTGAAAGGTTGAGAGGTTTGACCATGAGTTGACTCTGGTGATATTAGGATAGGAATGCAATTTTTAGAGTTAGGTTAGCTCCATTATGTCATTTGGAACTTGCATGCAAAACTTGGCGTCATTTCAGGTTGATTTGATATGTTTTGGCATGAGCTTTGGAAGTTGGAAGACTTCAAAATTCATTAGTTCGATTTGTGGTGCGATTCATAGTTTCGACGTTGTTTGATGTGTTTTGAGTCCTTGACCAGTTCCGCATTATGTCTTAGGACTTGTTGATATTTTGGTTGAGGTCCCGGTGGCCTCGGATGTATTTTGGGGTGAGTTTTGAACGAGTTTGGGCATTTCGGCACTCTGAGGCTGTTCTGGAACATTTGAAAGTGCGGGAGGCGTACTTTGGAGTGTTGAGGCAGAAGAAAAGTGCTAAATCAGAAGAAAAAGTGTTGAGGCCGGAGAAAAAGTGCGTACTATGGAGAAAAAGTGTGGACCGCACAATTCTTCTCGCGGCCGCACTTTTGGGATTCGGAAGGATCGATGGTCCGACTTCGGAATCTTCTATCTTCTAATCTATGAGGAATTTGGAGATGATCCAAAAACGAAAGGTGTATCCCTTTGTGTCTAGTTTCTAGAAAGATAAATAAGTCATCATTTGGACATTTATACAAAAAGTTATGTCTAATTTACTAAAACCTGATAATATAAATTTTGCTGAAGTGCGGCCGCACAATTTGGATCGCGGCCGTAGAGCTTGGGATATGCGACCGCACCAAAAATGTACGGTCAGCACTTTGGAGTTCATATGTGGTACTATATAAATGAGGGTTTTGCCTCATTTTTAATTTTTGAACCTAGAGAGCTCGATTTGTGGTAATTTTTTGTGGGTTTTTCAAGAAAATCATCGGGGTAAGTGATTCTAACTTTGTTTCGACTATATAACACAAATCAATTGTTACTTTCATCATTTAATTAGTGATTTGATTTGGAAATTGGGGAAAATTTGTAAAAACCTCTTACACTAAATTTTGGGGATTTGAAAGACGATTTGAGGTCGGGTTTGAGAAATTCTTGTGTGGTTGGACTCATTATTGTATGGGTGTTCGATTTTTATAATTTTGGTCGGGTTTTGAGGTGCATGCCAGGGGTTGACTTTTGGGTTGACGTGTTAGTTTTAATTAATAATAAAATCTTTATTATCCAAAATAGTTTCTATGAGTTTTATTTATGTTTTGATATTATTTTGGTTAGATTTGAGTCGTTCAGAGGTTATTTCACCCGAGAAGTTCATTTTAGAGTATCTATCTGTCTTCTTTGAGGTAAGTATCTTGTCTAGCTTTGTGTGGAGGAACTACCCCTTAGGATTTGAGTCTTCTATGCTATTTGTATCATGTAAAGTCCATGTACGTGAGGTGATGAGTACGTGCTCGGGCTTATTTGTGAAAAGTTGACCTTTTAGGGCTCTTAGGTCGTTATGTTCACTAAATATGAAGTTGGTTTGCCATGATTTAGTTCCCATTTACTAGTTTTCACCTCTACGTGTTTAATTGAAATTAATTGCTTCATTAACAACTCTTATTTCTTATTTGAATCGTATGTGACTTAACTGAAGTTGTTGCCTCTTCTATTTCCATGCTATCCCTCCCTAGTCGCTTCTTCTTAATTGAAAGTATCATTATCTCTCCTGTAATTGTTCATCCTTAATTGAGCTTTTGAGTATCTTTTTCTATTTACCCATATTTGAATTGTGGTATCTCCTTAATCATTGCTCAAACTTAAAAGAAGTGTAGATATCATATATCTTAGATGACTTGACCTTATTTGAATTATTTGACTCGTGTTATCTCCTTGTTGTTGAACTGTACCTTGTGGGGTCATTGTTACAAATTATTTCTCCCATGTTGAGTTATTCTTATTATGTCCAGCTTTCTCTACTGTGTTTATTCCTAGTGAACTAGCTCTATTGTTGCTTTGTGATCGGAAGCCTTGAGTTGATTTACTTGCCGTACTCTTGTGTTATTATCATTGTTGTTGTTGTACTCGGTGTTGTGATGCACGAGGTTTCTACCGTGTGTTGTTATTGTGATGCACGAGATTTATGTCTTGCGGTTGTCATTGTGATGCACAAGGTTTTTCCATGCGGTTGGGGTTGTGTTGCATGATGTTTCTGCCATGCTATTATTACTATTCATATGTGCACATACGACAAGACAAGGCGGGCTATATATATATATGGGTTGCACATGTGGTGAGACAAGGTTTCGAATATTATTATGTGCGTGTGGCGAGATAAGGCGGGCATTTACTTTATTATTGCACGTGTGGTGAGACAAAGTGGGCTATGTCAGGGGCTAATTTATGATGACATGTGATTGTCCTGGGGCCATTCTTGTTGTTGATATTGTGTAGTGGAACACTTACCTACATGAGTTTTATCTTGTGAAAATTTATGGTAAAACATTTTTATTTGCTATCCATTTTCTCTATACTTACTAGCTGGCCTGAACTATGTTAGAACACTTGCACTAGCATACTGTTTACCGTGTAAATGGTAACAACAATTAAATATGTAAATGGAATTCTAAAAATACGTGATCTATTCCCGAGCTAGTTTGTTAGGGTAGTTAATGCTAAATATGAGGTAAAATGATGAAAAATGAGTTAAGCAAAGTAGTAATTGAACAAGTGGGGGGCTATTTCTCGGGCATAAAGCCAACTAGTAGATACCTCGAGGCCGAGGTTTGAGCCTATCTCGGGCTATTGAGGGTAGTCGGGAAGGGGATAACACGTAAAAATATAGCTAATCAAGGATCTATATCACCAATATTGGGCAAAGTAACGAAGAACAAATGAGAAAGCGATAAAGTGATAAAGCGACCTCGAGATCGATGAAGATAGACAATTTAGAAAAGAGAGAGAGAGAAAGAGAGAGAGAGATTATTGCATTTGTGGGGAAGTGGAGCAACATCAGTCCCCTACAAGGTAGGAAGAGTCCCCTTTATATAGGAGGGGAACTCGACTACAAGTACATGTGTATTATTTGAAAGAGTACAAAGATGGGATGGCTTGACGCAAGGCCTCACAGTAGGCTCTAGATAGGCTAGGCCCGTCGGGCGTAGCCATGTGCCTAGGGGGTTTCTCCTTTTATCCCGACCTCGAACCCTATTTCCTACGAGTAGGACTTCAATAAGATATGAGGCTGAGAACCCGATCGTGGCCTCCCACCCTCGGGGACTCGGGGAAAGCTCCGGAAATGTCTTGATAGCAGAAAATCAAGTCTTCTAATTTTGCCGCATACAGATAGTCTCCGTTTTTCCCATGACGAAGTGATAGGAAATTATTCTGACACTTGACTCCTCGAGCTCCCTTTGGCGATATTATGCTGGCGATTCGGATCGCAGCGCAATCTTTTGTAACAGACGGCGTATCTCATAGATCCCTGCTCGATGCCCTGTCGTTTCTGCTCCTCAAGGCAAAAGTATTGTCGTCGATTCGTTTTTTCAAGGAAGTACTAATTGCATTCGTCAGTCAATATTCCAGATCCTCAATGACCGTGTCATTTTTCCCCTATAAATGAGGGCATTTTGGAATTGTGTTTCCCATCTCAATGCTTCCGTTGGTATGTTTTGTTTCTTCATTCTCATCATCTTCTTTCACCTTTGATCACCACGATGAAAGCTTTATATCTCAAGGTTGTTTGGAGGAGTTCCTTCGGATTGCGTCGTGGCCTCCTGCCAGAACCTCCCTTCGTTGAATATAAACATGTTGTTCCGATATTGTTGTTGGCCCGAGGTGGTGATGGATGGGGGTCAGTCTCCCTCCTATGTATGTAGTTGTTCGGGTTATGTACCGCTGCTCAAAAGGGGGCTCAAATTATCCATCGGTGCTGACCTTCATACCTCGGCTCAGAGTTGAATTCTATTTCGAGCCGGGAGCTTGCACGGCTCGATAATCCAAGATGTGGATTTTAAGTAGCCGTACAAGCGAACCTGCGGTTTGGTCAGTCCTCAGCCTCTTCGAGGTTCTCTTGGCCAGTGAGGGTCCTCGAGCCCCGGGGGGCTATGGCATTTTTTATTCCTTTCTTCTCCCTAGCTTGCTCCTTTTTGGGGATATCAGTGCGGAAGGTCGGCGCCCTGGGAAATATCTTCCATGAGGCCAAGCGTTTGAGGGAGACGGCTTTCGGAGGTATTGATGTCGTGGTGGATCGTCGACCGTTCAAACCAGGACCCAGATTTTTACTATATGTACCCTTCTACTTCTTTACTTCCACGTAGAGACCCCTTTGTGGGCTTTTGTAATTTGTATGCAATGATCCTTCGGAGACTTTGTACTCAAATCCTTCATAAATAAGAATTTTATTTCGCTGACTTCCGCTTCTCTTTTGATGTTTGTATGCTCTTATGCCCTTCGGGGCTTTTTGAGTGCCTTCTTTTGTTTGTTCCGTCGTAGTCTTCCGTGAGAGCTTGTCCTGGTCTCCAGCTGATTGGCATGGTTCTCCCCTGGCCTTATCATCATATTTCAGATTGATGGAGGACCGACTGGATAAGGTCGAGCTATCGAGGCCTGCTAATTTGTTTGGAGATCATGCTTCGAATTTTGGGGCCTTCGGGGTCCCTATTGATCTTGATGGCGGATAGCCCTTCTAGAATGTATAGGATTGACTTTGTTGAGGAGTTTTCCTATGTTCGGACGCTTTTTTGGACCCTTGTAGAGATTTGGTGATCGAGGCTTCCGAGGTTTACTCCTCTGGAGAGGGGATCACGAGCTTGGGTGCTTGCCTTGCATCTGGTACCGGCGTTTTGGAGCTCATTGTGGCCCTGTTTCTTGGGGTCGGGGGCTCCCAATACGCAATGCTGCCTCAAGCATGAAGATAATATGCATGGTCCCTCGATTCTTGTTGTCTGTTGGAGGATGTTCCCTAGGTCAGTTATCAACCCGTCGATATGTATCGAGGTCGTTGGCTTCCTGGAGCTTATCTCGAGTAAGCGATTCGTCGTTGCCTATTGCATATAAGTGGGGTGGCTTTGGCCTTTTTGCGAGATTTCATTATTTTTGGGTAGCTGTTCTTCTGTTTTGGCATAGGGCTCCCTATCTCTTAAAGTGCGAAAAGCGTTGGTGCTTTCCTTTGCTTTATTTTGTCAGTTTTGCCATAGTCATGGCGACCACTTCGAGACCGGCATGGCAAAAGGCAAAAAATGTTGTTCCCGGTGCTCGGGAGTCGAAGGATTTCGCTATGGAGATGGCATCCTTGACAAGAGAGGAACACCTGGAGATGCCAAGGCGATAATGCGGGTGAAGTGAGGGGGTGACACTGCGGGTGCTTTCCCAGGGTAAAGGAAACACGGACTCTGCTGATGGGTTCTTGAGTGTGCACCTACACACTTTTGCATTTTGGCCCCCTGATAGGGTTGTGCTTGAATTTTGTTTGAAGTATGGGGTTACCCTGACGAAAATTTATCCGTTGTTTTGGAAAACAGTGTTGATGATGAGATTCTTCACGGAGAAAGTCGGGCTCGAGTTCAAGCTTGATCATCTCATCAGGCTATATTGCCTTTTTCATCATCGAGGCCTGCTAACACTAAGGGGTCATTCGTCCACGCCCTTCGTTGTTGAAGATGAGGAGGGCGGAGACCGAGAGTGGGCTAGTTGGTTTGTCCGAGTCTGAAAGACCGATATTATTCCTGTGGAGCTTCTGCCATTTCCCGAAGGGTGGAATCATGAACATGAGTGAGGCGCTTTGTCGCTCTTTTAGATTTTGTTCGTGGCGAAAATCGGCCAAATAAAATTATATCTCTCTTGTCGTAGCAACCTCGTGGACGCCGGGCGAAGTCCATGATTTGCCCGGCTGGGTTCACAAGCTGGTGACCCATTCGTCTTGTGACGAACGCAGGTGGCGAGCTATGTCAAGCATCAGATGGGGAATGGACCATCAAGGTACGTGCGCATGTTGCTTTTCCCTGCTAGCATATACCTGATGTAGCATTTTCACATCTCGTCTGTGTTGAACTTGCCGTTTGCACATATTGGGTGGTCCCTCGGGGCGAGGAAGCGCTTCTCCGAAGAGGAGATAGAGTCGTCAGTCTCCGGATCGAGGGAAGACAGTAATAAGGGGGACCGGAGCCCGCAATGTGAAGGAGCCTTTAGTAGTGCAGGCCGGGCACGTATTTTTTAGGACGGGGCATCACTCGAGTATGTTGTTCCCGAAGTGTCTGTTTCCCAGCAAACGGCTCCTTTGAGCGAGCATGTTGTGCTCGGGGCCGGTTCTTCTGGGGTTGCAGGGGCAGGATCAACAGGAGCATGTTCTGATCTAGAGTAAATTCGCCGTCTTCACTTTGTCGTGAGTTTGTGCACAGTTTTCCTGTATCACGCATCCTCCTCTCATTGAATCTTTCCTGCTCAGGCCTGCAATAGGCTTAAGTCCGAGCTATTTCTTCAAAAGGCCAAGTTTCAGAGAATCCTGGATGAGGGAGAATCCCTTAGGCTTCTTTGCAAGGAGAAGGAAGTTGAGCTGCAGCATTGGCAATATAAGGCATATTAGAGATCAAACTATGAGAGCTATTTGATGGAACAAGTAACTTCTGGTAGTGCGTGCTTTTCCTCTTTCTGATTTTAGGGCTAATTTCCTCTTGCCGTATCAGTTACAAAAAAAGGCAGAGGCCTTGGAGTACCTTAAAGGTGACATGAACCACGGGCGGGCTCAAGCGCAGAGCTAAGAGCTCAAGTGCGGGCTCAAGCTCTAGAGGAGATGATTGTATCGGCTAAGGTGCCTGCCTTCGAGGTCCAACTCAACCTGACCTGTGCCGATGCCAAAGTTCAAGCGTATATGATCGAGATACTTGAGTCTAATCTCTCGAAGATTAGGGCCGAGATAATCGATGCCCGGGCGAAAGCGGCATTAAGTCAAACCAGGGCTGATCGTGAGATGCCAATTTGCATAAAGCATGTTTTGAGCCCCTCGTAAGGTTCATAGCTCATAGGTCGAGTAGATCAACGCTATTGTGATTTTAGAGCCGACGTGGTCGGAACTCATTTTTTGCCTATTGAGGGAAGCCTATTTTTTAACCAGTTTTTTCCGAAGTATATTCGAAGGATTTTTTAGTGACGGTCGGGTGTCTCCGAGTCGCTTGATTGGGCTGTATCAGAGTTATATGCGTTTGGCCGAGGCTATTTTTTATCTCGAGAGGCAGTTTTAGGCGTATACACCGAGGGTATGCCCTTTAGGTATTCTTACAAATGTGACGTATAGCCTAAGCTGCGGGATTTTTCATGCTTGTTGAGGTCTTACAGTTTGCCATGCCTGTTGAGGTTTTAAGTTTATGGAGAATAGATCTAGTTGTACCGAGGCTACCCGCTAGGGTCTTACAATTTTAGATTTTCCCGTACGTAGAGATTGGTGGCAGTCTCGAGTCATCGAGTTGTTTAAGCCTGAAGACCGCTTCTATTGAGCTCGGAGTTGCCTCATAAGGGCTTGATGAGCTCGGCGTTACGAACTTGGGGTCATCCGGGTACCAAATTTTTTAAGTCTCCGAGTATCTCGAGATACATCTGGCGGAGAGGTTTTTGCTGTGAATTGATAACTGTGATTCTTACATGTTTTATACCCATTCTTGCCTAAGCTTTGTGCGTGAATTTCCATAAATTAGTCCCAAAATTCTTACAAGTTGCGCTTGATTGCAGGTTTGAGCGACAAGATGACAAATGTCAAATATCGGCTCAAAAAGGAGTGAAATCTGCCAAGTGACAAATAACAAGTGAAGTGGGGAAACAAATGACATGCGCGGTCCACACTGATGTGTCACGCGGCCGCACAGGAGAGTTCAGAGGATGAATCATTTCAAGGCCAACCTGCGCGGTCCGCACTGCATTGACACGCGGCCGCGCAAAAAAGTTCAGAGACCATGCAATTTCCATGTCAAGTTGCGCGGTCCGCGCCAATGAGGGTTTAGAGACTCAGTCATTCAATGCAAAAGCCCATGCGGCCGCACACCAAATCAGTCTGGTCCGCGTGGATGAAGTTCAGAGAGTGGTGTTTTCTGCCAAAAATTCCACGCGGCCGCGCCCTAGTTCTACGCGGTCCGCGCTCTTCATCCTATGCGGCCGAGCTACATAGTTGTGCAGTTCGTGCCCCCAGTTTCAAAAGCCAGTGATGAAGACCCAAACCCCTACGCGGCCGCGCGTCATTTTTGCACGGTCCACGCCAGACCCTCAGAGGTATTTTTGTCCGGTTTTTCCTATGTAGTATAAATAGAATATTTTACTTTTTTAGGTTAAGTTTGGGGGCTATCAGATAGCAGCTGAGCTCGAGACTTCATAGTTTTAGCCTATTTTGGGAAACTTCTTCTTGTATTAACGTGGATTTGTGTAGATTAACATTGTAGTTAATTATTATGTCAATTTCATCTACTATTTCTTCAATTTATGTTTCTACTATGTCTAGCTAAACCATTAGCTAGGGTTGTGGCTCAACCCTAGTATGGGTAATTAATGGATGTGATTGTTTAGTGCATGAATGATGTTGGGTATTTGTTATTTGGGTTAATCTTATATTTTCATTAAGATTTGGTGGTTGCAAACACTAAGTCCAGCTTAGTGGGTCTTGACTCTTCTTGAGAAAGAGAGTCTATGACCCCAAGATTAATTCCAACAAGGAATTGGGATGGACCCATGAGAATGGTAGTCCCAATTAACGGGTTAAACCTCGAGAGAGTAATTACCCAACTTGAACCCTAGTTTGCTTGGGCAAATTGGCCTACCCAATTGGTCTCGAGAGAGTCAATTGGGCAAAATCATTCTCTCTACCGAGAGGTGTGAGAGTGGGTGCAAAAGTGCAACGGTTATAGCATAAGTCCCATAATCATCATTCTTGCATTAGGAATCTCTATCCGTTAGTTGACCACCTAGGTAAATGCCACGACCCTAGTGCCTTTCTCTATATTGCATACAACCTAGAATTGATATCTTAGCATAACTTAGCTTTACATTTGTAGTTTATAAATTGTAGTTGATAATCAAAAGAAAACCAAAAATGTTAGAAGATCAATTAGGAGCCAAAACGCAGTCCTAGACCATACAAACACTCAACTCCAAATTGAATCTCCCTGTGGAAAATTGACCCTGATACCACTATTGGGTAAAAGTATTAGCGCCAGCTCTTCGTAAGGGTTGAGTCCGCTGTGATCACTTTTTGGCGCCGTTGTCAGGGAGCTTTACGGTGTTTGACTATTTGTTGGCTAGCTTTGTGTTTTGCTTCTTTTTCCTTCTTTTTACTTACTTTATTTGTGTCAATTCACTCAGGTACCAATGGCTTTAAACGCACAAGATGCTCTTGGCAACGTGGGAGTGGAGGAGGTGGAAGACATAGAACAAGAGGAGGTTTTACCCCAAGAACAAAAACGGGGTAGAAATGCTAATGCAAATGTTAATACTAATGAGAACATATCAGACCCTCCTCCACCTCCACCAAGAGTGGCACCAAGAGTTTTACCAATCAAGGGTACGCAAGTGCAATAGTTCCTCCCCGAATCCGGGCGTGGAACTTCCAAATCACCAATGTTATGCTCACTTTGCTCGAACAACGAGGGTACTTCACAAGCGCCTCGGACCAAAACGCATACAAGCATTTGAAAGGGTTTGTGGATACTTGTTGGGGGAGCAAGCAGACAAATGTTTTGGAAGATGCACTGAGGTTAAGGCTTTTCCCCTTCTCACTTTAGGGGAAAGCATTGGATTGGTTGGAGAGACTCTCAAGTCATTCCACAACTACGTGGGATGAGTTGGCTGATAAATTCATTGCCAAGTTCTTTTCTCCTAGTCATGGCGGCTCTTCGAGATGAGATTCTAGCTTTCAAGCAAGAGCCGACGGAGCCTTTACATGAGATATGGGAGAGGTTTCAGACAATGGTAAAAGAGTGCCCCAACAACGATATGAATGATGTTATGATCCAACAGACGTTCTATCGGGGTATAAACACAACAAACCAGTGCATTGTCAATCATTTGGCCGGTGGTAATTTTATGAAGCTTCCATACAACGAAGCTTGTGATGTTCTTGATGAAATGGCCGATACTTCTTCGGCATGGCAAAGTTGGGCTAATGTTCCTCAAGGTGATCCCAATGTTTTACATTTGCACAAGGAGCTACATGACCACGGACAAGCCATTGCCGAACTCACAACAACAATGAACCAATTGGCTAAGGCGCAACTTCAACAAGTTCAAAATCCATGCCAAGTCAATGCCATGGAGGGAGTGAATATGATGAAAAGAAGGCAAAGAGAGCAACAACAATCTCAAAAAAAATTTGGCAACTATGATGATGGTGGTGGATAATCGAATGAAGGTTTTGATGACCAAAGTGAGGAAGTCCAATATGCCAACAACTACCAAAGGAATAGAGGTAATCAAGGGAATCAACAATTGAGACCCCAAGGTAATAGGGGCAATCAACAAGGTGGCAATTGGAATTACAATAACAATCAAGGAGGCAATTGGGGGAACAATAATTCAGGGAATCAAGGTAATTGGAATAGGAACAACAAATGGAACAACAACAATGGTGGTCAAGGTGGGTGGAACAATAATGGTGGTCAAGGTAATAGGGGGCAAGGCTTTCAAAGGCCCCCAATGTATCAAAAACCCAACAACCCACCTCCGTTTCAATCTCAAGGGTCGAGTTCGTCGGGCAATGACATGGGTCGAATAGAGAACATGTTGGAGCAAATGATGAAGAAGAATCATGACTCCGATGCTTAAGTGGCCTCACATAACACTTCAATCCGTAACTTGGAAGTACAACTCAGGCAAATTTTGCAATCTCTCAACACTCGCCCAAAGGGTGCTCTACCAAGTGATACAGTAGTAAACCCCAAGGGTGGGCATAATAATCATGTGATGGTGGTGACCACGAGAAGCGGAAGAGGCGGTGATGTGCAAGCCTCAAGAGGTAATCGAGTTGTGGTTGATGAAGAAGAATCGAAAAATGATGAGATCCTGTTGGTAGTTGAGGATATTGTTGAACCAAATGCAAGTGATGATGTGAGAATTGAAATTGATGAGGGTGAGGAGGAGACTCAAGAGGCCGTGAACCCATCTAGGGAACACGTCATTGATATGCCTGAACCGGTAGTGCCAAAATCCAAGGAACCCTTGCCTAGGCCTCCTCCGCCATATCCTCAAAGGTTGGCCAAGCAAAAGGGTGACAACTAGTTTAAAACATTTATTGAGATGATGAAGAGTTTGACTATAAATGTTCCCTTGGTGGAGGCACTTGAACAAATGCCGGGATATGCAAAGTTCATGAAGGACTTAGTTACTAAAAATATATCGATGGAGTGCGAGACAATCAAGATGATGCATCAAGTGAGTTCCATTGTACACTCCATGGCTCCAAAGCTAGAGGATCCCGGAGCATTCACAATACCATGTACCATTGGAAGTGCCGATTTCGCAAAAGCCCTATGTGACTTGGGGGCAAGTATCAATCTCATG
>MU672770.1:0-60193 GCA_026770625.1 Nicotiana glauca | reverse complement strand
ATATATATATATATATATATATATATATATATATATATATATATATATATATATATATATATATATATAAAGATCTTTGGTTTTCATTATTTCTTACCTTCTCTTTGCTTGGATTGATGTCGATTCGACTAATAATATAAACCCCTTGTGTTTCTAACATACTGTCGCCTTTTAAATCGGCCCTTAGGCTCTTTGAGCTAGCCCTTGGGCTCTTACGCATGGGCCCTTAGGCTCTTTAGGCTAGCCCTTGGGCTCTTACGCATTAGCCCTTAGCCTTTTTAGGCTAGCCCTTGGGCTCTTACGCATTGGCCCTTAGGCTCTTTAGGCTGGCCCTTGAGCTCTTACACATTAGCCCTTAGCCTCTTTAGGCTGGCCCTTGGGCTCTTACGCATTGTCCCTTAGGCTCTTTAGGCTGGCCCTTGGGCTCTTACGCATTGTCCCTTAGGCTCTTTAGGCTGGCCCTTGGGCTCTTTTTGGGTTGGGTCGATGCGACTTCTGATATGGCTATAGTTTTCCCTCATTTTGGCTAAAGACTTTTGAAGTTTTGATTATGTCTTGGCATGTTTTATGTTCGTCCGACTCTTCAACGTCTCAAATGAGAACATCAATTATGAGTCGATAGGTGACGATAGCTGAGCACCTCGGGAGGTCCGCTCCAAGGTTGAGTTTTCAAAACCTTTCCATCGAAGGCTGATTACTTTTGAAGCCTTTTTACTATTCAGGGGCTGATGTTATCGAAGCTCCTTCGCTTTTAATGAGGGTAGCCTGATTAACCGGTTCTTTTCGAAGTACTTTCAAAGTATTTGTAGGCCTTTAGTTTTATGGCAGCAGTCGAATGTCTCTAAGCCGCATTAATTTGGTCGTAGCCTTTTGTTTGGCCATAGCCTTTAGTCTCCGTGTGCGGTGATCTTAGTGTCTATATCGAGGGTATGAATTTTTAGGGGTCTTACAAGTTAGAGTATATAGCCCTGACCATAATATCGGGGGTTATGCCTTTTTTAAGGTCTTATAAATTTGAGCACGCCTTGTTTAGGGCTTACAGATTTGACATTACCTTAATGAGGGCTTAGGAGCTTGAAGTTTTCCTGATCAAGGTCTTACGAATTCCATGTTTTTGATGGATCGATGAGCTAACTTCGAAGTTTTTGGCTCTTGGGCCATTTTTCGTGACAGTAGCGAATTTTTTCGAGGCATAAAGTGTTGATAAACAAAGAGGCTTCCGCAATTACTTGATACATGCGTACACATTTTTTTATTTTGGAGGTTCGATTATTCTGCATAGACACAGTTCATTTGACCATTTGGCCCAATACAACATTCTCCTATCGAGGTCCTCCTAGGCATAGTTTGATTTCTTCGAGAGGTGACCTCCTGGGGTGATGCCCCCCCCCCCCCAGTATTTAAGGTTGATTGAAGAGAAGCTTTGAATACTTTATGAGCTCTCCTTAGGTAGCATATGGATGTTGCCTCATTAAAAACCTTGTCGGTAAAAACCCATTCGGAATAAAATCCGGTCTAAGGGAAAAAGAGTGCAACGCATGCTTTAAAACCCAAGTTCTTCAAGTCGAAAGGTGCTTTGGCATTTCTCGTTGAACACCTGTAAGAAATTAGTATGGAACATAGTGCGAAAAGGGAGAAGGTTATACCTTAGCAATAATAGCGTTTGAGTATTGATATGTTCCAATTGCTTGGAAGTTGTTCACCCTCCATGGTGCCGAGTTTGTAGGACCCTTTGCCTACTATTCCGAGGATGCAGTACAGTCCTTTCCATCCCGGGCCTAGCTTTCCCTCATTTGAATTCCGGGTGTTGAGGGTGATTTTCCTTAGGACTAAGTCCTTGATTCTAAAGTGTCTGAGATTTGTTCTCCCGTTGTAATATCTCTCGATACTCTATTTTTGGGCGGCCATTCGGACTAGTGTAGCTTCTCAATTTTTATCTAGTAGCTTAAGGGCTATAGTCATGGCCTTGTTGTTCGAATCCTCGGTTGCATATCAAAATCTGGCACTTGGCTCTCTGACCTCGACCGGTATCAAAGCTTCGGACCCGTACACTACAGAGAATAGTGTCTCTGTTGTGCCCGATTTTGAAGCTGTTCAGTATGCCTATAGTATTTCAGGAAATACTTCTCTCCATTCCCCTTCGCATTTTCTAACCTCTTTTTCAAGTTTTGGATGATGGTCTTGTTTGTGGACTTGGCTGGTCTGTTTGCACATGGGTGATAGGGCGTTGATAGGATCCTCTTGATTTTATGATCTTCGAGAAATTTTATCACCTTGTTGCCTATGAACTGCTTCCCATTATCACATGCAATCTCGGAGGGGATCCCGAATCGGCATATGATGTGGTCCCAGATGAAGTCGATGACTTCTTTTTCTCTTACCTTCTCAAAGGCATGCGCTTCTACCCATTGTGAGAAATAGTCAGTCATAAATAGAATAAATTTGGCTTTACCTGGCGCTATTGGTAAGGGGCCAACGATGTCCATCCACCATTTCATGAATGACCATGGTGATAAACTGAATGTAGTTGTTCACCGGGTTGGTGGATCATTAGGGCAAGCCTTTGGCATTTATCACACCTTCGAACGGATTCCTTGGTGTCCTTTTCCATGTTGTCCCAATAGAAGCCTGCTTTGATCACCTTTCAAACCAGAGAATCGGCACCGAAATGATTCCCACAAGTGCCCTCCTGGATTTCTCAAAGTACTTGATCGGTATCCTCGGTCCCAAGAATATGGCTAGAGGCCCGGCGAAGGTCCTTCTAAATAGTGTTCCATTTTCGTCTAGCGAGAATCGAGCTGCTTTGGCTCGGAGGGCCCTCGATTCTTTTAGGTCTGTGGGCAGCATTTCATTTTCAAGTAGTCAATGTTTTTATTCCTCCAATCCAGCGTTAGACTTGTTGAGTTGATCTCGGCGTGGCCTTCTTCAATTACCAACTTTAATAGTTGTACAATAGCCCCTGGGAGTATGTCATCTTCTTCGATGGACAACCCCAGGTTCGTGAGTGCATCGGCCTCGTTGTTCAGATCTCGAGGAATGTGGACCAGGGTCCACTCTTTGAAATGATACAATATGACCTAAAGTTTGTCTAGGCATCTTTGCATCCTGTCTTCTCAAACCTCGAAGCTCCCATTTACTTGGTTGACTACTAGAAGGGAGTCGCATTTTGCTTCGATGACTCTGCCCCTAGGCTCTTGGCTAGCTCGAGACCAGCAATCATTGCCTTATACTCGGCCTTGTTGTTAGTAAATTTCGGCATTTTTATAGATTGCCTAATCATACCGCCCGTAGGTAGTTTCAAAATGATGTCGAGCTTAAGCCCTTCCACGTTCGAGGCACCATCGATGAATAGGGTCCATACCCCTTATGACGTGCCCGTTTCTAGCAAAAGTTCTTTCTCTACCTCGGGCACGAGGGTAGGTGCGAAATTGGCCACAAAGTCTGCCAAAATTTGGGACTTGATAGCCGTCCAAGGTTAGTACTCTATATCATACCCTTCTAGCTCAATGGTCCATTTGGCCAGTCTGCTCGATAGTTCTGGTTTGTGCAAGATGTTCGAATAGGGTAAGTTGTTAAAACACATATACGATGACATTGAAAATAAGGTTTTAATTTTCGAGATGCACTTACTAATGCAAAAGCTAATTTTTCTAAGTGCGGATACCAAGTTTCAGCATCTCCTAGAGTCCGACTTACATAATAAATAGGGAACTACCTACCTTGCTCTTCCCGACCCAACATACCACTTACCGCTACTTCGGATATGGCCAAATATAAGTACAATGTTTCATCTTCCTTCAAGGTGTGGAGCAAAGGCGGGCTCGAGAGATACCACTTTAATCCCTCTAAAGCATGTTGGCATTCCAGAGTCCACTCGAAGCTATTTTTCTTCTTGAGCAAGGAAAAGAAATGATGCCTCCGATCCGATGATCTTGAGATGAATCAGCCCAAGGCTGCTATCCGCCCGGTCAGCCGCAACACGGCCTTCACATTTTTTACCACTGTGATTTCTTCAATGGCCTTGATTTTATTGGGTTTGATCTCGATCCCCCTATTCGATACCATAAAACCTAAAACATTTCCCAATCCGACTCCGAAGGCAAATTTCTCGGGGTTTAGCTTCATATTGTAACCTCTAAGGATATCGAATGTTTCCTGCAAATGAGTCTGATGGTCCTCTGCGCACAGGGATTTAACTAGAATGACATCAATATAAACTTCCATAGATTGGCCTATTTGATGTTCGAACATCTTATTAACTTGGCATTGTATGTAGCTCCTGCATTTTTTAGCCTGAAGGGCATTACGTTATAGCAGTATGTACGTATTCTGTGATGAACGAAGTCTTTTCCCTGTCCTCTGAGTTCATTTGAATTTGATTATACCCGAAGAAGGTGTCGAGAAAAGTGAGGGTCTCGTGGTCGGCCGTGGCATCGATCAAGCGAATAATGTTGGGCAACGGGAATGAGTCTTTGGGGCATACTTTATTTAAGTCTTTTTAATCTACCCACATTCTTAATTTATTTCCTTTTTGGGGAGGACTACTACATTAGCCACCATTCGGGGTATTTTATCTCCCTAATTGATCCTATTTTGAGGTGTTTTGTTACCTCGTCTTTGATGAACTCATGTTGTACATAGGATTGAAGCCTCTTTTTTTGCTTCACTGGTTTGAACCTGGGATTGACACTTATTCTATGGGTGGTTATCTCTGACGGGATTCCTGTCATGTCTAAATGTAACTAGGCAAAGCACTCAACGTGTTAATCATAAATTGGATGAGTTTTTTCCTGAGTTCGGGGGTTAATCACGTTCCCACGTATACCTTTGCATCTAGAAAATGCTCGATCAAGATGGCATGTTCGAGTTTTTTGACCGTTGATTTTGCTACCTTCCTAATTGATCCTATATTGGGGGTTACTATTGGTGCTACATCTCTTACCGTGAACATCTCCTTTGCTCTATGTTGTCCTCCGTATACTATTTTTATACCATCTTTTGTTGGGAACTTCGTCATCTGATGAAGAGTCGATGGTACCGCCCTCATGTTGTGTATCCACGGTCTTCCAAGTATGGCATTGTACCTTATGTCATCTTTGATAACCTCAAACTTGGTGTCTCAAACCGTACCGGACACGCTGACTGGGAAGATAATTTCTCTCGTCCTTGCCATGTTGAATCCATTGAGGATTCGAGAATTGGGTGTGATCAGTTCAGACAGTCCAAGCTATTCCACTACCTCTGACCTGATTACGTTGGTCGAGCTACGTGGATCCATGAGCACACATTTAGTTTGAACACTATTTAAAAGAAAAGAAATTACCAGCGCATCATTATGTGGTTGGGACAAAGCCTCGATGTCTTCCTCTATAAATACAAGGGTGCGTTCAGGTATATAGCGCTGAGTTTGCCTTGCCATTGTGGTGGGCAGTTTGGCCAATTTGAACTTGGGTCGCTGCAAAACGTCGGCTCCTCCAACGATCATGTGAATGATTTGTCGGGGTTCTTCTGGACCATTCTTTCCGTCCACATCTTTTTCCTAAAAATGGTTCTTGGCTCGATTACTGAGGATTTCCCTGAGGTGCCCTTAGTCGATCAGTCGGGCCATCTCTTCTCGGAGCTGCCTACAATCCTCGGTCATATGGTCGTGGATGCCATGGAATTCACACATCAAGTTGGGGTTCCTTTGGGAAGGGTCTGACTGTGAGGGCTTTAGCCATCTGGTATCCCTGATTCTACCCATGGCCGATACAATATCCGAGACATCGATGCTGAAGTTGTATTCTGATATTCGGGGTGCCTCTATTGGCCTCGAATGCTTGTCAAACCCGGTCTTTCCCGTAAGTCCCCGGGAGTCTTGGCCATGATCCATTCTTTGCTTTTTCGAGGTATATTCCGCCTCGAAGTGTCTCTTCGATCTTTGAATTATGGATAATACCTCTATTTGTCTGATTTCGACTCCCTTACTATAGACTTTGATTCCTTTTCTAGGAGCTTGTTTGAATATATTGAGCTAGAAGGGGCTCCCAATTGATCGTCCTCAATCTTGTTCTTTGATTGGTATCTGTTGTGCACATCTGCCCAAGTGGCGGCACGATATTCGATCAAATTTTTTTTAGCTGCTTCGAAGCTAGCGAGCTTCATTTATTCAAGCCTTGAGAGAAGGCCAGCACTACCCGGTCATCAGAGATTGATGGTAATTCCATTCGCTCTATCTGAAAGCGGGATACAAATTCCCTTAGCATCTCGTTATCTCTTTGCTTGATTTTGAAGACATCGGACTTCCTGGTGGTGACCTTAATGGCACCGGTGTGTGCCCTCACAAAAGAATCAGCCAACATTGCAAATGAATCTACTGAGTTTGGGGGTATGTTGTGGTACCAGATCAAGGCTCCCTTCAACATTGACTCTCCAAATTTCTTCAGCAGGACTGATTCAATTTCATCGTCCTTTAAGTCATTTCCTTTTATAGCACAAGTGTAGGTGGTAACGTGCTCATTGGGGTCCGTGGTCCTGTTATACTTCGGGACATCGGGCATTTTGAATTTCTTCGGGATGGGCTTCGACACCGCACTTGGTGGGAATGGATTCTGTATGAATTTCTTTGAATCTACACCTTTCATAATTGGAGGTGCGCCCGGATCTAATCGACCATCGAGTTATAAGTCTCCACCTTTTTATCGTTATCCTCTATCTTTTTTTCTCCTCATTCAATCTTTTTGGTAAGGTCCTCGACCATCTTTATAATAGCCGGGTCTACTGCTGACCCATTATTACTCGATCTCTCTAGCGTCTAGTCGACTCGAGGAGCCGTTTTAGGTGCTACTGTGCTTGGAGTTTTTTGGGGACTTTAGTTGAGCAATAGCCACTTGTTGTGCTTGCAACATTTCAAAAATGATTTGAAGGCTAACTTCTATTTCCTCCCCGCGCACACTCTCGTTGGTATGAGAGCTCATATCGACATGCATAGCATTGCGTGAGTTCATGTCCACGAGGATTTGTACTGGTGCCTCCCCTGGGTTTTACGGTGGTACACCGGCATCTGTTGGTGCTACCCCTGGGTTTTGCGGTGGTACATCAGCGTGTGCACTATTTTCTCCCTGAAGTCCAATGCCGTTGTTTTTGCGTGTATGTCCTAAGTTAGACATTTTGACTTGAAATCAGAGATTCTTGTACAAGAAAAAGTGTGAAGAATAACTTGTGTTATCAGAAAACCAGCACCAAAACAATCACTATTATTTATAGCCCCACGGTGGGCGCCAAACTTTTTACCTTGAAAATGGTAACTACAATTATATTTGATTTTGTTGTTCTAAAAATACGTGATTTATTTTAATACTAGCTGTTAAGCAATAGATTCTAGGTATAAGTAAAGAAATAAGATATGCAAACCAATGGAGTCACAAAGCTGGGCCTCGAGCTGGCTGAAGCAAGACTTAGAGGTCTAGACAGAACTAATAACAATGAACTATTGATAAAGAATCAATGCTAATGAGGGCCTTAAAGATTGCGTTTTACGATTAATAATGAGTAATAAATGAAGAATGATAAATGAACAATGAATGAACAATATAACAATAAGCAATAAATGTGAAGAACAATTATTTTAGCAAAGAGAGCTGAGAATGTTATATGTTATTCAACATGTTATGTCCTTATAAAGTGACAAGGGTCCCCCTTATATAGGAGGGGTGAATCCCAACATAGTATATATATAATAAATAAAGAATAAATACTACTAGTACAGTTATGCAACGGCTCAGTATGGATTTGTACTATTTTTGCAGACTCCGTCAGTCCTCATCAAGTGCTCTCGGGAGCCTCCTACCTCATTATGACGATCATCGATTTTCATGCTTCCTCGAGGTACATCACGCTGAGTCTTTGATGTGCCCTACCTAGGCGAGTGCTTCGAGGATGAGCCTTGAACAATGCTTCGATCCTACCGAGGTCGGAGTCGAAAAAGCCATCGAAGCCTTAAAATCGGCTTTCCCTGATATTGACTGTATACATAGGACGAAGTATATTCTTGTGCCTTGTTGATGAGTTCAGACTTGGGAGGATTTAGTGAATACATAGTGGTTGTGACCATGATAGAGTCATCGAAAGATGCTAGTTTAAGGCAAAGCATGTGGCTATCTCCTGCGGGATGCTCTTAGGTTGTGTGATACCCCACTAGTTCGATTCTACTGGGTTGTTGTTGTTGTTGATAATATTTTATAAAATTATGTAGTAAACCACTCGACATATACGTGCAATGCACGTGTCAAAAAACTAGTCTATATTTATTATAAAAGCATGAATGTCAAAAAATTAAATGTTAATCAACTAAAATATTTCCATAATATTAACTGATTTTTATGCCCTTCAAAAGATTAATTATTTCTTTAAAATATAATTTCACGTTGGATAAAATTGAAACTTAAGACTTCACCTAATATTAATTTGAAATTCTAACAATCAAGTTCCAAATATTGCACATCCTTCACTAGCTTATTTCTAAGGTCATTCCATGCACTCATATTAATAATACGTTCGTTTGTTGTTTCATGAGTTTAAGCTTTGTGCTAAGATTTTTTTTCAATATCTACTATCTTCACTAGCTTAATTTATTAATCCTAGCATTAGAATTTATATTAAACAAATTGTAGTAAAATAAAATACTCTATCCATTTCTTTGGAATAAACTGGCCATTTCCTTTTGTCTTTTTTCATTTGTCAATTTTTGAAAGTAATATGTACTAAAAAAAGGCCTTAAGACTCTATCCTTTAGAAAATTTGTGTCAGTGATTTAGTTGGTCTCTTATTTATTAATAGATCTCTCAACTTTCTATCAATACTAGTTCACTGATGAGGATCATATATATGTTTCTAGGAATGCAATTATTTAATTTATTTTAGTCCTTGATTTTCTTGAGAATTGAATACGGTCAAAATCGTGCTTTTTCTTTTGTATGATTAATCGAGCAGGGGGCATGGTAGGCCATGATCCGACCCCATATCATACCGGACCGTGACATGAAGTTAGATTGCAAGGCATGACTCAGGGACCGGTCGAGATCGAGATCAACCAAGATCAGATCTGAGCGGGATAGTGATTGAGCAAGATTGAGGGAAGCATGCTAAGCCAAATGACGGAAAGCCAAGATATCCGTAATCGGACAAGGATCACAGCAGAAATCTCGGCACGTATCAAGAAGAGGATGATTAATCAGCTAATCATGGGATTTCTTACTATATTTAGGATGGTATTAAGAGTAGGACTACCCTACTATATAAAGTGGGTCTGATCTTTTGTAAACATCATCATATTCACACTACATAAAGAAATATACTACCTTTCTCTTAGGCTCTCAATACTTTGTTACTTTGTTCATATTTTTCAGTAAAATACTTATTTGATTCGAAGGCGATTTAGCTCGAGGATCAAAGCTATACGTTTCCTTTGGTTTGCTTTATTTCTATTTGCAGTTAGTTTTAATATCAATATTGTATTTTTTCACGGTTTGTGCCAAGTAAAATCACATGTCCTTAAAACCACAATATAAATTTAATTATTATCCGTTTTTATGGTAAAAAGTTTGGCATCCACCGTGGGGCTAAGGATAATAGTGATTGCCTGGTACAAATTTTCATAACACACATAATTTTACACTTGTTCTTTGAAGTATCTTTGATTATAGGATTAAAATATGTCAAACTCTCAGTTAGCACCTCAACATATTGACAATGATCTCAGCCACCACGAAGAATATGAGAACATTGCACCAGCAAACATTGTATCCTCTGCTGGCCTTGATGGAATTTCGGCTGTTGATATGATCGACATCAATTCACATGTAGCCATCAATGGAAATTTGGTTGTCGATCCCGAAAGCAGCATTCATAGGGGTACCCGATCAGCTACTCAGATTGCACATGGCAGTGAAGATGGCGGGATCAGCTTGCGGGTAATCTCCAAAATGTTACAAGCCCAACAGGCAGCAATATCCTAGCTTCAAAATCAGAACCACACACCGAGCAGGGTTTAACTTGGGCCATCTTAGGAAGTTGTACACAGGGTCGAATCAGCTTCTAGGAAACGAATGAGAAAGAGTCGGAGACCAATCCTGTTATCATAAAAATGCTTAAAGAACTGACAAAGAGAAATGAGATAGGGGAAAAGAAGATCATGGAAAATGATAAGAAGCTGGAAACCTATCCAGGGTCGACTAAATCATGGGGGCACCACCAATACTGAAAGGACTAAATTCCAAAATGTTTGTACAAAAACCTTTCCCCCCCAAGTGTAGCTCTGAAGCCAATCCCCAAGAAGTTCCATATGTCCGAGGTTTCTAAGTTAACAGGATAACTGATCCAAATGAACATGTCACCTCCTACACATGTGCTATCAAAGGAAATGACTTGGCAGATGACGAGATCGAATTCGTCTTGCTAAAAAATTCGAGGAGACTTTATCGAAGGGTGCTATGATATGATCTCATAATTTACCACCTAATTATATTTACTCATTTTCTATGCTTGCAAATTCTTTTGTAAAGGCACATGCTGGGGCCATTAAGGTCGCAACAAGAAAGTCAGACCTTTTCAAGTTAAGTCAGAAGGACAACGAGATGCTCAGGGAATTCATATCTCAATTCCAAATGGAATGAATGGATTTGCCACCGGTCATCGGCGATTGGGATGTTTAATCTTTCACTTATGGTGTCAATGCTTGGAGTACTATAGCTTCATAGCAGTTAAAGCAGAATTTGATCGAATATCCAGCTGTCACTTGGGTCGATGTACACAATGGGTATCAGTCGAATATCAGGGTCGAGGATAATCAATAGGGAGCTCCTTCTAGGTCTGTTTATCCTAACAGGCCCGTGGATAGAATCAAGAGGGATATCGACCGAGAACCAAGGTCGAATAAAGATTGATATCAACTATATAATGGAGACCGTAGAAGAAGCGGATCTAGGAAATAATCTACACAAAATGAGAGGAGAAATGATTGAGGTCAAAGTTTACGGGGACTCATGAGCAAGAGTAGTTTTGACAGGGATGCTGGGCCCAAAGAAGCACCATGACTATCCGAGTATAACTTCAACATTGATTCATCTGTCATAGTATCTGCCATCGGACATATCAAAAATACTAGATGGCCTCAACCTCTACGGACCGATCCATCCCAGAGAAATCCTAACCAAGTGTGAAAGTATCATGGTACCCATGGCCACAAAATAGAAGATTGCAGATAGCTAAGGGGGGAAGTAGCCCGATTGTTCAACGAGGGGCACCTTCGGGAATTCTTAAGTGATCGGGCCAAGAATCACTTCAAAAATAGGGATTCAAACAGACAGAACGAGCAAGAAGATCCACAACACATGATTCACATGATTGTTGAGGGTTCGATACTCCTCAAGGACAACTGTTTAAACGCACCAAGGTGTCGATCACAAGGGAGAAGCAAACTCGGGATTACGTACAAGAAGGAACATTGTCTTTCAATAATGAGGAAGCAGAAGGGATCATACAACCCCATAATGATGCCCTGGTAATATTTTTACTAATTAATAAGACTCAAGTTAAGTGTATTTTAATTGATCCGAGTAGCTCGGCCAACATCATTCGATCGAGGGTCATAAAACAGCTTGGCCTACAGGATCAGGATATGCCCACGGCCCGAGTACTAAATGGTTTCAACATAGCATGTAAAACTACCAAAGGCGAGATAACTTTGCCAATAAAAGTTGTTGGGACAGTCCAATAAATGAAGTTCCATGTGATCGAGGGTGATATGAGGTATAATGCCCTATTCGGAAGGTCGTAAATCCACAATATGAGGGCAGTTCCCTCGACCCTTCACCAGGTTCTAAAGTTCCCAATGCATAGGAAGTCAAAATAGTATACGCGGAGCTACCCGCCGCCAAGCAGATGTTTGCAGTGGATGAAGTGATTTTGATATCAGCACTCTCATCGACAACGGACTCGGTATCTAAAGCAAAACACGGGGCCAAATAGCAATTACCGATACTAGCTTCAACCCAATCGGACAAGCAAGGAATTGACGAAGATGATGAATTCACGGTTCCTCAATCTTTTATCACCCTCGATGATTCCAATGCTACCAAGTCAACGGTTGAAGAACTAGAATAGGTCGTGCTAATCGACATCTATCGGATATGAAGGTATACCTTGGTACGGGGTTAACTCCCGAGCTCATGGAAAAATATATTTTATTTCTTATAGCTAATATGGATTTTTTTGCTTGGTCCCATCTCAATATGACAGGTATCCTACCAGAAATTACCGTCCGTAAACTGAGCCTGGAGCCAAAATTCCATCCGATGAAGCAAAAACAAGGCTCCAGTCCGAGGTTAAACACGCTTTCATCAAAGATGAGGTAACCAAACTTCTCAAAATAGGGTCCTCAGGGAAATAAATATCCTGAATGGTTAGCGAATGTAGTAGTAGTCCCTAAGAAGGGAAACAAACTTAGAATATGTGTAGATTACAAAGACCTAAATAAAGCATGCCCAAGGATTCTTTTCCTTTGCCTAACATTGATCGCATGATCGATGCCACATTCGGCCACGAGATCCTCAATTTTCTCGATGCCTATTCTGGGTACAACCAAATACGGATGAACCCAGAAGACTAGGAAAAGACTTCGTTCATCACTAAATATGGTACCTACTGCTACAATGTAATGCCATTCGGATTAAAAAAATGCTGGTGCAACCTATCAACGCCTAGTAAACTGAATGTTCGAAGAAAAAATAGGGAAATATATGGAAGTTTATATTGATGACATGCTAGTTAAGTCCCTACGAGTAGAGGATCATTTGAAGCATTAGCAGGAAACTTTCAGTATACTGAAGAAATACAACATAAAGCTCAACCTAGAAAAATATGCATTCAGGGTCGACTCTTGCAAATTTCCTGGATTCATGGTATCCAATCGAGGAATCGATATCAACCCTAACAAAATCAAAGCTATCGAGGACATAACGGTGGTTGATAATGTAAAGGTCGTGCAAAGGTTGACAGGGCGCGTAGCCGCCTCGGGGCGATTTATCTCGAGGTCCTCCGATAAGAGCCATCGATTCTTTTTGTTGCTGAAGAATAAGAATAACTTCACATGGACTTCAAAATGTCAACAGGCCTTGGAAGAGCTTAAACAGTAGTTGTCGATCCCGCCACTGCTTCACACGTCAAGGACAGACGAACAATTTTACCTATATCTGGAAGTATTGGATATAGCGGTAAGTGGAGTCATAGCCCGAGAAGAACAAGGTACATAATTCCCTATCTATTATTTTAGTCGGACCCTAGGTCAAGCCGAAACCAGGTATCCCCATCTAGAAAAGTTAGCACTTGCTTTGATAAGCGCCTCTAGGAAACTAAAACCATACTTTCAATGTAATCCCATATGTATTGTAACAACTTATCCTCTACGAAATATTTTGCATAAGCTCGATCTTTTGGAAGGTTGGCCAAATCGCCGGTAGAAATCAGCGAGTACGATATTGAGTTTCGACCACGAACAGTTATCAAGTCCTAAATCTTCTCAGATCGTGGCTAACTTCATACCAGCCCTGGTACCAGAGGCTCAAAGAGAACAATTAGCCAACTCGGGTACATCTTCGAGGATCTTGACCCTCTTTACAGACGGTGCTTCGAACGTATAGGGGTCCGAACTCCGCATTGTGCTAAATCCACCCATAAGTAAAGTGGTTAGACAATCTATTAAAACTGTAAAATTGACTAACAACGAGGCCAAATATGAGGCCATGATTGTAGGCCTCGAACTAGCCAAAGGGTTGGGAGTGGAGGAGATCGAAGCCAAATGCGACACCCTCCTCATTGTGAATCAGGTTAACAGTTTCTTTGAAGTTCGAGAGGAACGAATGCAAAGATACCTAGATAAGCTACAAGTAACTCTACACTGATTCAAGGAATGGACTTTGCCACATGTGCCATGAGATCAGAATAGCGAAGCTGACGCCCTCGTGAACCTAGGGTCATCCGTCGAAGACGACAAACTCATCGAGGGATGTCGTACAACTTATAAAGTCAGTGGTCGAAGAAGGTCACGCTGAGATAAACACTACAAGTTTGACCTAGGATCGGAGAAACAAATACATAGCGTATTTGAAGAATGGAAAGCTTCCCTCAGATTAAAAATAATCGAGAACACTACGCACAAAGGCAGCACATTTCACCTTATTTGAAGATGGGACCTTGTTCAGAAGGATATTCGATGGTCCATTAGCAATATGTTTGGGACCAGGAGATACTGAATATGTTCTGAGGGAAGTCCACGAAGCCACTTGCAGATTATTCTGGTGCCAAATCATTTGTCCACTAAATAATCAGAGCCGGATACTATTGGATCGACATGGAGAAATATGCAAAAGAGTTTGTTCAAAAATGTGAGAAGTGCCGAAGACATACACCAATGATTCATCAACCTGAGGAGCTACTCCATTCGGTCTTATCCCCATGGCCGTTAATAAAGTGGGGGATGGACATCATCGATCGTCTTCCATCAGTGCCAGGTAGGCTCAATTTGTTTCGTTTATGACTGACTATTTCTCTAAATGGGTTGAAGCACATGCATACCAGAAGATCAGGGAGAAGGAAGTCATCGACTTCATTTGGGACCACATCATATGTTGATTTGGAATACCATCTGAAATTGTATGTGACAACAGAAAATAGTTTATTGGCAACAAAGTGACCAAATTTCTCGAAGACCACAATATCAAAAGGATCTTTTCAACACCTTATCACCCTTGTGGGAATGGACAAGCTGAATCTACCAACAAAACCATAATCTAAAACCTCAAGAAAAGGTTGACCGATGCCAAGGAAACATGAAAAGAGATCTTGCTCGAAGCCCTTTGGGCGTATCGCACAACTTCGAAGCCCAGTACCAGGGCCACCCCATTCTCTTTGGTTTATGGCACCGAAGCTTTAATATCGGTCGAAGTCGGGGAGCCGAGCATTAGATTCCGATATGCGATGAAGGAATAGAATGACGAGGCCATGAATATGAGCCTGGAACTATTAGATGAACGGCATGAAGCTTCTTTTTTTTATTGGCTACCCAGAAGCAACAAATCAAAAGGTGTTACAAACGAGAGGCCAACCTTCAATATTTTAATATTAGAGACTTGGTACTGAGGAAGTTCACGTTAAACACTCGAAATCTAAATGAAGAGAAATTATGTCCGAACTGGGAAAGGCTATACCAGATTCTCGAGAACATAGGGAAAGGGTCCTATAAGCTCGTAACGATAGATAGAGAACAGCTACCGAACAATTGGAACGTAACTCATCTCAAACGATATTACTACTGAGGTACGACCCCATTTCAATTCCTTCTCTTTTTTAACTAACACTTGTAGTTTATCGACACGGAGTAGCATGAAGCCTTTAGGTCTGAAAGCACACGTTGCACTTTTTTTCCATTGAACTATTTTTGTCCCAATTAGGTTTTTTGTTAAAGTTTTTAAGAGGCAATAGTGGATCTTACTAACTTAGAATCAAAATCTAACCATTAATCAGTATCAAAGACTGTTTATAATATCCGAGATTTCTCTACAATCAACCTCGAATACTGGGGGGATTACCCTCGGATATTGAATTGTTCTAGCAAGGAAATTATTTTAAAATGGAAGGGTCTCAATAGGTAGGATTTATTGTAAGTTCCAAACCATCAAAATGATCCCACATAGATTGCTCGATCCCTAACATAAAACATGTACGCATGTGTGACTATTTTTTACAAGAATGAAGAGAAGTACTTACCTTGCAACTATCTAATGTCTTTAAAAAATTTCCACTATACGATCCCATAATTTCAATCTCTTAAGAAAACGGGCTCAAGGGCCGATTATAACCGGAGTTCAGTTAATCACTCCCATACTTGGGGACTGTCGTCCGAAAAACAAAACTCAAATAGATCGAACTATTAAGCTTCAGAGACGAAAGACCTAATAGGACACTCCCGGATTTCTAAAGGCCATGGCCATCCCACTCGGGAACTGTTATCTCGGGCAAGCACGGATAAAATAAAACAAAAAAATGAGCCAATGGGCATATCCTGAACTAAAAGGCTACGACATATTTCACACGGCTTGGAGACGTCTAAAACCCATAACAAAAATAGGCCTTCAAAAAGAAAAAGACTTTCTTTCACAATCGGTTCTAAAAGGCTATCCTCGGCAGAATCTTAAACTTAAGATATTCTCGGGAGAAAACTTTGGCAACTTCGAACCCCACTAACGCCTTGACCCATAAAGGCAATAAAGGCAAGGTCTTGTTTGAACCATCAAACACAGCCTTATTATTTCGTGCTAAGGTGTTCTAACCTTTGTAAATATGAATGATAAAGCAAAGGAAAAGATTTGAGAGCCGAAAAGCGTAAAAAGCCTTATATATACATAAACATCATTTTACAAAGGCCAGATCGGCCAAATACAAAATATACAACAGATAAAATGGCCTCGAAAAAAACACAAAATAAAGTAAAAATACAAAGGCCTAAGGGCTACTTTTACTTCGAGTTCGAGAGACCATTCTCACTCGACTAGAAAGCCTAAAGGCTACCTTATTTTGAGTTCAAACAGGTCCTGACTCAATCATTAAACTTAAGGGCTACCTCAGCTCAAGTTTGAATGATCGTTCGGGATCCATCAATTAGGAACAGTCGAGGTCAGTGTTTATTATTGGTCCTTATAATCTCAAACCTTGGACCTTCGAATATAACTTTAAATTTTTATGCTAAGGCGCTTTGACCCTTGCATAAATTAACAAAAAGGCAAAAGATTCAGAGTCCATAGAAGGGAAAAAGTTTTATATATTAATAAAAATCTTTTTACAAGGGCAATACGGCCAGTCGGAAGTTCTCTACAAAAGGCCAAAGCAGCCTCGTCAGAAGTTCAAAAACTATTTAAAATCCTAAGTGGCATGGTCATCTTCGGGAGTGGCATCTCTGCCCTCGGGGTCTTTTGCACTTTTGTATTCACTCAAGCTTTTAGATTCATCATCATCATCGGGATAAGCTAATCTCCTAGCCTCAGCCTCAGCCTCAGCCTCAGCCTCAGCCTCAGCCTCAGCCTCAGCCTCAGCCTCAAGCTTCTTAGCGTTCTCAGTCTCTGTTGAAAAATGAAAGCCCCAAGCACGGATCTCCTTAAGAGTCTCCCTTTGAGACTGGAAATTGGCATGCTTGCCAACCCAATTTGCTTGAACCTGGGCAGCCTCGGTGAACTCCTTTGCTCGGACCTGAGCAGCTTCAGTATCGACCCGGTAAATAGCCACCACTGCATCAGCATTAACCTTGGTCGCTTCCACCTCAGATTTGGCCACTTTGAGCTCTATGACAAGCTTCTCCCGATCAAAAATTGCTAAACCCAACTGAGATTGGAGATCCTCAATTTTCTTGGTTTGCACCAAGGTTTTCCCTTTCATGCTTCGGAGTTGGATTTCAGTCGAGGCTAGTTGGGCCCGGACAATCTCCTTTTTCTAAGGAAGGCAATCTATATTCTTCTTCCATTCTTTGACCTCAGTTTTCACTGTGTCTACCTCCTATGGAGTTTCTCGATCACGTCGAGATTTTGTTGGACCTGCGGGTTCGAGCAATTAGCCATCGTTCGAACAATTAGCCACCATGCCTGAATCACCACCATTAACTTCAAAGATTTTTCATACCGGCTCAGCAGTTCAGCATGTTCTTTCTGAGCCAGTTCTAGCTCAGCATGGAGGCCTTTAGTTTCCCCTTATTTTTGCTCAATAAGAAGCTTAAAGGTATCATTTTCCTTAGTATGCCAAGGATCTCAGCCTCAAACCGACTCAACTCCCCTCAGGATCGAAGGAAAGCCTCAAGATGAAGCTTCGAAGCCTACATACATAGAAAAATGAGTTATACAAAGGGAGAAAAGTCTAAGTAAAAAACTCATATCTACAAGAAAATCTTAGATTACCCGATTTAGAGCATGTTGGGCTTCGTTGAAAAGACAGGGTGCTTCTACCTCATCTATTTATCTTGGTCTTCCTCGGTGACCAAGCATCGGAGATATCTAGCCACCCCTACGGGGGTAGAAAGAACCCGAGCCTCCTCCGGTATCGAGATGATAATTGATCTCTTAAGCCCAGGATCGACATTGGGGGTCTAAAACTGATTGGTCAGCTTAAAGCTTGAGGAAGCCTCACTCGATCTCTTCCTCGGTATCTCCAAGTCACCCAGACCGATTACATCTTCCACTCCAACAAAATAACCATGGAAAGAGTCTTCTGCTCCATGGACCCCTTCCCCATGGAAAGTCTCTATCACCTGAGCTTCATGTATCATCGACTCAATGAACAAAGGAAACGAGGGGAAATCTCTTATATCTATTACCCAAAGTAAATCTTTGGGGGAACAACATTCATCTCGCGGAGCCTTGAGCATGGTTCTGCACCAACACCAACCGCCTCTTCGGTAGCCTTCTCACCTCAAAGCGAAATGTCTTCAGCTCTTTTTGGCTCGGGGACTTCGGCCAGTGCTTCCCCTTCAATCTTATCAAGTTGAGGCAGAGCAGTCTCAGCTCCTACCGGCTTAATAGTTCCTCAAATCTCGGTGCCAGCTCGCACACGAGTCACCATCCCGGAGTCTTCTTCTTCTTATTCGGGCTCTTCCCTTAGCCTTTGGACTGACTCCAAAATTAAAGGGATGATATTCCCCTTGGGTTTACGAGTTGTTTTCTTCTTGGGTTTCTTCCCATCAGAGTTGTGGAATTCAAAGACATTTTCCTCTTCTTCTCCCTCATCGGCTTCCAGACAGATGGTGGGAGGAGGATTTCTTCATCACCAGATTGGGGCCTCATTGCCATGTCTTTCCCGAAACCTAAAAAGAAAAAAGAAAGATGAGTAAGCTCGGGAAGAAATTTAAAAAATGGTTAACGAGAGAAAATTTTACCATGGCTACGGGCCTCCCATCAACCTTCGACAAATCGCGCCATGCGCGCTCAACATGTGTCGACTACGATACTAGGCTCCTAACATAGTCCTCGAGTTAGGGAACCGCACTCGGCATTCAAGCAACGGCTTCGTCAAGTCAAACACTAATAAGAAAAGGTAAAAAATGAAGGCAATAGACAGAAATTAAGGATGGAATTACACTTAAGATTTATATTCCATTTCTTAAAAAATGGCATACTCTCGGGCGAGATCAAATCCGAGGATTTCACTCGTACAAATCGACCCATCCAACCTCAATCTTTGACCTTATCTATGCTCGAGAAATGTGCCTTGGTGGCCCCATGTTGAAGCTTTATTAGTCCTCCTCGATAGATCAGGGGCTATACAGGCGTATGAGGTGGTCGAGGGTGAAGGGACCATCGACTTTGCTTACGAAGAAATGAAGTAGTATCACTATCCTCCAGAAAGAGGGATAAATCTGACCGAGAATCCCCTCGTATTTCTTGCAGAAATCTATAATAATCGGATCTAAAGGACCCAACGTGAAGGGGTACGTGCAAACACTTAAGAATCCCTCCACGTGGGTGGTGATTGATTCTTCTAGGGTAGGCACCACCACATGTTCATTACCCCAGTTGCAATCTTTTTTAACCTAGGAGAGGAATTTATCGATTATCAAGCATATATACCTCGATATCGGCTCGCATCGGCCCAGCACCGAGGATGTTTTTTCAACCTTGAAATCAGAATCGATGACAAACACTCCGGGAAAAAAATTCTTCAGGGCGTGGCTCCGCCGTCGATTCCTCTCTGGACGGCCATGACGATGAAGCGGTCTTCTTTTGTGGAACGACTTTTGAAGTCTTATCCATTTTCACCTCTATGAATGAAGAAGAATGGGAACTAAGAAGGAACACTTGGTATTTTGTAATGAAACAAGCCAAGAAACCCAGAGATATGAAAATATAAATCTTTGAGGAAGGCAAAGGATTTTGAGGACTGGAGTGCAGAAGAATTGAAAGTAAAGTTTGAAAAATGAAGAAAGAGGGTATTTATAATTTTCCAATGACGGTTCAAAGCAGGTAATGGTCGAATGTCGACTGACGCGCATTAAATACATGGGAAACTACACTGACAAGGCATTTTGATTACCTCTGTTGCTTACATCATGATGCTTACATCACGATGTATCAGGATGAAGATTAAGGGCTCAAACTATTTCTTGTCATTACTTTCTAATAAACAAGGGGACTATCTATATATGGTCAAAATTGGGCTTGTCCTTTTTATATGATAATCGAGATCGAGGCGTGGCAGGCCATGATCCGACCCTATATCATACCTAACAGTGACACAAAGTTAGATTGCCAAGCTTGTGACTCAAGGACCAATCGAGATCGAAAATAGCCAAGATCGATTCGAACGGATAGATATTGAGCAAGATCGAGGGAAGCCTGCCAAGCCAAATAAAGGAAAGCCAAGATATCCGTAATCGGGCGAGAATCACGGTGGAAATCTCTGCACCTATCAAGAAGATGCTGATTAATCAACTAATCATGGGATTTCTTACTGTATGTAGGATTGTATTAAGGGTAGGACTCCCCTACTATATAAGGGGGTCTGATCATTTGTAAACATCATCATATTCACGCTACATAAAGCAATATACTACCTTTCTCTTAAGCTCTCAATACTCTGTTACTTTGTTCATATTTTCCAGTGAAATACTTGTTTGATTTGAAGGCGACTTAGCTAGAGGATCAAAGCTATACGTTTCCTTTGGTTTGATTTATTTCTTTTTGCAGTTCAAAATCAAAATTGCGTTTTATATCAGTTTGTACCAAGTAAAATCACATGTTCTTAAAACCACAATATAAATTCAATTTATTATCCGATTTTAGGGTAAACAAGAATCTTCGTCAGATTTCTCATAAGCATCTTCTTATTCTTCAATTTGAATTTTGATATCACCTAACTCAACTAAGTTAGTGACTAGTTCTTCTGTAGAACATTTTCATATACTTATTTTGTTAGTTTTTTATTTGTTGTCAAAAATTTATCAAGAGGTTCTTTTTTAGATTTAATTAAATTTTAAGCTTTTTATTTGAGTTTTGATTAAGCGAATTCATATTTATCTAATTGATATACTTAAATGATAATAAATATGTTATACAATATTTATGGAGTAAACTTAACAAAATAACAAATAAAAAATTAAGAAAATACTAGAAAGTTAGAATGACATGACCCGATGGATGATTCAAGACGACTGAAGACTTTGATTCCAATATATCTAGTTTTTGCTTGCCTTCAAAGTACTTTCCTGAAAAGCTTGAAAGGTATACTACATTTTTTGTAGAACAATAATAATTTAGAACTATTTGAAGCTTAAAAGTACTTTTGAACTAATAAAATTGTAATGATCCTACCGATCGTTCTATGTATGTGAACTCTAGTTTCCTATTTGACGCTTCCCATATGCTTGTTTATTTCTTTGTGACTTGCGAGAATGGTTCTTTTGATTTTACAAAGATTTGGGAGTGAAATAGAATACTTAGTCCCAGTGTTGGAAGCTTAAGTTGTAAAAATTAAACAAGGTTTGACTTTTGAGTAGACGACCTTATATTGGCGATATGATGGTTCCAATATATTTGTATGGTGATTTTGGACTTGGTGAATGTTTAATTTAGATTTGGAGATTCCTCGAGACTTTTTGTTCTATTTTTTGAAAGTTGCCAATTTGAAGGTTTGGAGAGTTCAAAGGTTTGATCGGGAGTTGATTTTGATAATATCGGATTCTGGTTGTGATTTTGGAACTTGGAGTAGGTTTGTTTTGTTAAATAGAACTTGTATGTAGATTTTCATTGTGATTCGAAGTGGATAAGCATGAATCAGATGCTTGGTTCGAAGAATAGAATCTTATGAACTTAAGAGAAGTTCAATTTATGGTTTGATCTTCAATTTGTAGATACAATCATCTTGTATGTGTTTGGAAACTTTGAATAGGTCTAGATAGTGTTTATAAACTTGTTGGAGTGATTAGACGAGGTCCGGCTGGCTCGAATAAATTTCGAACCACCCGGAGCATATTTTGATGTTAAAGATTTCGCAGGTGTCTAGTGTACTTCGCGATCACAGAGCAAGTCTCGCGATCGTATAGAAGGATTTTTGAGAAGGCTGGTTTTGTTCTTCGTCTTCGTAGGCTGATGGTCGTGTTCATAATGGGTTGTGGCTAGTTGATCTTCGCGTTCGTGCCTTGTGTTCACGCTCACAAAGTACTAAGGCCGGCTGGAGGTTGGCCTTCGCAATCGTGTGAAGGGTCTAGCATTCACATAGATCTAAGGAGTCTGTGCATCGTGTTCATGAGGTCAATTCTGTATTCACGAAGAGGCTTTTGAGACATTGCTTAAGCTTGGCCTTCGCGATTATGATGGACCTGTCGCGATCCCGAAGGGTAGTGTTGGGAAGACTGATTTAAGTTCTAATTTCGGAATTTTAGCTTATTCTCTCATATTTTGAACCCTAGGCTTGAAGAGGGGAAATTTTCGAAGGAAATTTTGTTCTTCGTCTTCGTAGGCTGATGGTCGTGTTCATAATGGGTTGTGGCTAGTTGATCTTCGCGTTCGTGCCTTGTGTTCACGCTCACAAAGTACTAAGGCCGGCTGGAGGTTGGCCTTCGCAATCGTGTGAAGGGTCTAGCATTCACATAGATCTAAGGAGTCTGTGCATCGTGTTCATGAGGTCAATTCTGTATTCACGAAGAGGCTTTTGAGACATTGCTTAAGCTTGGCCTTCGCGATTATGATGGACCTGTCGCGATCGCGAAGGGTAGTGTTGGGAAGACTGATTTAAGTTCTAATTTCGGAATTTTAGCTTATTCTCTCATATTTTGAACCCTAGGCTTGAAGAGGGGAAATTTTTGAAGGAAATTTTCATACAAGGAAAGAGAATGCGTAATTTCTATTTAATTTCAATAATATATCTTGTTTCCCCATAGATTATTACACAAATATTATTGAATTTGGAAGAGAAATTCGAGGGTTTTGATTACAATTTTAGAGAATAAAAATGGGAATTTGGGAGTCGATTGGACTCGATTTGGGAATATAATCACATACTTAGACTTGTAGGGTTATGAGTAGTCGGAATCTATCCCTTGACTCAAGTTTTGACAATGTAGACCTGGGTTGACTTTTGTTGACTTTTGCAAATTTGATTAAAGATTGAAGCTTTATTATATAGAATTTATTAATATGGCTTTATTTGATATTATTGAGTTGTACTTGACTAGATTCGACTCGTTTGGAGGTTTATTTTAAAGAGAAGGCAATTTTGGAAGGTTGAAGACTACCGTGTGGAGGTAAGTATCTTATTTATCCTTGTAAGAGGGAATTCTTCCCATATATTAATAACTCGACCACTCGTTTTGAGTATTTGAACATTGTTAGATTTTTTGAAGTCTTGGGTAGCTTCATATAATGTATTATGACTTGTGTGCATCGTCGCTTTGTTCTCTAAGGGTTCGCAATCGATTTGAAAGAATGATTCTAATTTAAAAGCTTTAAGTTGGAAGAGTTGATTAAGTTTGAATTTTGTGTATTTGACCTCGGGTCATATTTTTGATAATTTTGGTAGGTCCGGTTAGTAATTTTGGACTTTGGCATATGACCGGATTGGCATTTGGATCTTTCTAGAAGGGTTTGGCACTATTTGGCAAAAATTGGCAATTTGAAGGTTTGGAATGTTCATAAGTTTCACTGGGAGTTGGCTTTGATGATATTGAGTTCGGATTGTTGTTCTGGAATTTGGAATAGGTTTGTTATTTTATTTGGAACTTGTGTAAAAATTTGAGGTCATTCCGAGTTGATTTGATATGATTCAGCACGAGTTTTGGAAGTTAAAAGTTCAAAAGTTTATCAAGTTTGATTTTAGGTTGGATTCTTGATTTTGATGTTATTATGTATGATTTCAGGCTTCGAGTAGGTTCGTGTTAAGTTTTGGGACTTGTTGGAATGTTCGGACGGAGTCCTGAGGGATTTCGAACATGTTTCGGGCCATTTTCCCTTCATGTGTGGTTGTTGGTTTCTTCTAGAACTAGTGTTGCGCACATGCGCTTTGTATTGCGCATGTGCTATGGTTGCAAAAGTGTAGTAATGGTCGCACCTGCGAATAAGGCGGGAGAAGGACTGTATCTGCAGATGCGGTGCAGGGGACACATCTGCGATGGCGTAAATGCGGTTGTGTTGGTGCAGAAGCGAACTTGTTAGGGGCTTATTATTGTGCGAAGTTGGTTCCACAGATGCGGCCCCGCGGGTGCGAAAGGTTGGACTATGAGTAAGGCTCATAGATGTGAGATCTTGATCATTGAAGCAGTTGTCGCATATGCGACTTAGTGACTGCAAATGCGAAAATCTTGGGCAGAACATGATATATTTTGAGGGTTTGTTCATTTTATCACATTTGTGCCCTGGTTGGGGGGCTCAGTTTTTGGTGATTTTGGAGAGGATTTTTATCACATGGATTGGGGTAAGTATTTTCTACTTGAATTTGAATATATTATATAATTCCATCTTCGATTTCGGTATTTGATTAATTATTTCAAAAGAGAAATTGGATATTTTAGTCTAAACATTTCTAAATGAATTATTAAGTTTGAAATATCGAGTCAGAGTCGGATTTGAGTGAAATTAGTATGGTTGGACACGTATTCGAATTGGTTGTCGAAATTTGTAAGTTTTGCCGAGTTTTGAAATGTGGGCCTAGGTTGACTTTGAGAATTTGATTAAAGATTTGACCTTTATCGCTTGGGTTTGTTTCCTAGGGCATTATTTGTTGTTTTTGAGTTTCTTTTGGCTGGTTTTGAGCTGTTCAGAGGTTCATTCGCCTGATGGCATTTCTAGAGTGCTATTTCGCTTGCTCCGTATTTTATTTGACTTTCTTGAGGTAAGTATCTCACCTAAACTTGGTTGAGGCACTCGTTTCCTGAGTTATTTATGATAGTTATGTGCTATTGATGCACATGTGTGGGTTTTGAGCCCATGTGCTAGCACTGGGATATTTATATATGCTCAGGTTAGTGCTTAGCCTGAGATATGCCTTGTATGGACTGTTAAGCTTTAAGTTGTGATGTTTCTCATATTTGTAACCTTGTTATGAACTATTTGATCCATGTTTGAGGTTACACGGAGGCTAATTCCCTAATTGAACTTGATGATTGCTATTTTTGTGATAAAATTTCATATTTGAGCTATGATAGCACACATTACACAAGCCAACACTTTAGCATGGTATTTATACCAATCCAGGAGTATGAGATCTGATATTTATTCATCATATACATGTATGTTTATATATTTGCTTATGTGTGATATGATTTGGGCCGGATGCTTGTGACCACATCAGGCGAATTGTATTATTATGCATGTGACCATACCGAGCGGATTGTGTTGTTTTGCCTGTGACCACGCCGGGCGGATTGTATTATTATGCATGAGACTATGCCGAGCGGATCATGTTGTTATGCATGTGACTACGCCAGGCGAAATTGTTTTGCTATGCATGTTGTCACACCTCCTTTTTCACCTACTACACCCCGGAAGGGTAATAAAAAGGGGGTTATTTCCAACTTGAAGTGACATTCGAAACGGAATTCATTTTATTAAAAATTCATAGTCGCCACTTGGGAGATTTATGGTGTCCCAAGTCACCGGTTCAAATCCCGAATCGAGCAAATGATTGACTCTGTATTACAGTCCGCGAACCAAAAATTCGGGTAAGGAATTCTGTTAACCCGTGAGAAGATGTTAGGCATTCCCGAGTTTCGTAGTTCTAGCACGATCGCTCAACTGTCATATTCAGCTTAATTATCTAATTTTAAAATAATTATGAACCTATGTGCAAATTCTAACTTTTAACCGCTTTTATATAATTAATTAAAGAGGATTGCAACATTATCAAAATACATCTCGAACCACGTCACATAAATGCACCAGTGGCTTTTGACATATTTTAACATCGTTGGAATTTAGATTTGAGTCACATAAATGCGCACCCGAGTTTAGGAAGATAATATTATTAAACTAACGCGCCTAAAGCAATTTCGCGTTCGCAACTTTGCGAGGGCCATGAAATTTACTAAATGGCATGCCTCGAGTTCTAAGAATTAAATCAAACTTAATTAAAACGAGGGCGAAGCCATTTGTCACTTTTGTTGGGCATGGCGCACCTCAATTATCCTACCCGATTAAAAATATTTATTCAATAACCCATAAACATAAAAGAATTAATGCGTACACTTATGTCAAAACTCAAAATAACCATTCTAACTCTCTGTCTTATATAACTTGGGTGACAAAAGTTTCATTTGTTCCTTTTTAAATAACACATCTAGTCAAACAAATTAAAGTAGTAACATTTTGCATGTGATGTCACTCGCCAGTTCCTTCTATCTCCTTCACGTTGAATGGATGAATTTCAAGTTAATCATACAAAGAAATTAATAGTAGGATATACTAGAATAGTAATGTTCTAGAATAAGAGTGGTCAAAAGCCAATTAGATTAATTAACTCAACGGTATGGTACCCTTTCATGTCACCACTATTATATTTATATTTCAAATCATAAATATTCAAAGCATCTTCGAAACAAATAAACACAGTATTCAAAATTTCAAATCAGAGACGTCAAAATTTCAGAGCAAAAGAAGCGTATCAGCAGATATAAGATAACTAGTATTGCCAACAATTTGTACACGCATAATCTCAAAATAATACAAAAATAAATTGCAAAACACAGATCTAAATTTAAGAGTTCAAGAAATGGACCTAATACTTGAACGGACCCCCAACAAAAACCTCAGCCAGAACCACGACAAACTTCCACAACGAACCTCGTCGGCACCTCGGATTTGCTTGGTTTCTTTTGGAGATGCGACTGTGTGTGTGTGTAGTGCGGTGAGCGTGGGGCTGCTGGGAGATGCGGTCGTTTGGCATGAAGCGAAGGGGTTGGAACGATGGCTTCGGCTTGGTTGCTGAAGAGAGAGAATGAAAACGGGGGAGCCAAAAGAATCGAAGAAGACGAAGTGGTCTGTCCGTGTATATAGAGTGTATATCCAGCGTATATAGTGTATACCCCCGTCTCCGTTAAGAAAAATCCATCCCCTCTCTTTTTTCCTCTCTGTTTTTTTTAACTTCTCTCCCCTTTTTTGAACCTCTCTTCTTCCTCCTTTGCAGAATGGGGAGGTCCCTCTTTTTAAAATTATCTCAAACTCCCTCTCTCTTTCCCCCAAAATTCTCTCCTCCTCTCAAAGTGTTTTGCCCCTTTTTTTCCACTCCAATAAAGAGACCACTCAAGGAGATGACTATGGTTTTCTTGGTAAGGTGGTGTTCCGAAATTGTCTTCTTTTTCAGTGTATATCAAGTGTATATGGAATGTATCCCGGGTGTATTTCCGTGTCTGATTTTCAGTCATTAAACAGGCAATAGAAAATGTCCCCTTCTATTCATAAATGTCCCTTCCCAATTTTATTAATCTCCATTAAAACTTTTTTAGTGTACTCCTAACCCCACCACTTATTAGAAGCTTCCTAATTAGTTAGGTAAAACTTATTTTTTATTTTTTATTTTTTATTTTTTATTTTTTATTTTTTTAATAAAACCTAAATTAATTTCTATCCCCAAATTATTTTAGAAAATTAAATTAACTAACCGTAATAATTATTACAACTAATTAAAAATTAAATTAAAAGAAAATTGCCAAAATTCAAAAAATTAAAGAGTAAAATGCAACATGACTATTTTTTATGATTTTTTTTATTTTTCCAACAACAACTCACTTAATTAATCTAAAAATGTAAAAACAAAATCCTAAATGCAGATGCAATATATTTTTTTATTTTTTTTCATAATCTGAAATATTACATAATGCATTTTAAAATAAGATAGAAATACTGCACAATGCCAAAGTTAATCCTAATTAATTAAACTAAATATGAAACTATTTTTGTGTTTTTAAAATTATATAAATATAAAAATAAGGTACTATTTTTTAAAAAAATATTTTTTTATGAAAAATAAATAAACCAAAATACTTTTTTTAATTTTCATTTTTCTTGTAATAAAATAAAATAAAAGAGTCAAAATGAGTTGAAATAGCTATATTAGGTCTAAATTAAATATTTACGTGCTAAAATATAAAAAATCTTGAGGAGGGTCAAAAATCACATGTCTACAGCTGCCCCTCTTTGATTGGAAACGTGAAGAGTTTTCAGACAAAGAACGACGAGACATGTTTTTTGACCCGACCCTTATTTAAAGAGACCAAAACTTAAGAGAAAAGGAGAATGTGACCGAGCCCTGGTATTTGAGCTGCCTACATATCCTTGGCTATAAAGGAATCAGGCCACGTGTAGTTCAGAAGTGAGTAAGATGATTGAGTATGCCGAGGTGGAGAGCCAGTCGAGGTGCTGTTCCGCCGAGGTTCTGGTCCGCGATCCTGATGTTACATCAAAAATCAAAAGATAAAAAAGACTAGCTAAACCTGTCAACCACGAGTTACAAGATTCCTATCTATAAGTCTTCTAAAGCTTGATCTTGAGTCTTGAATGGTTCTTCATGCAGACTTTGGATTTGAACCTTGACGCTTGCTAGTTGCTAGCTCGTTCTTCTTCAACTTTTCTGATCAAGACCGGTATTATAGTACTTGTGACCTCAACCATGTCTTGAGAAGCTCACATCTTTCATCAACTTCTGTGTTTGGGTTCACTTCTTGCCCATTTTTTTTGACTAACTTTGTTGATCACCTTGGACTGTTGACTCGCATTCTCGCCATGAGCTTCTTTTGCTGCTGACTTGAATTGCGTTCTAAAGTGAATTCCCTTATCTCCAGGTAGGAACTTGATTGCCAATATTTGAACTGTCTTCTTTTAATTATTGTCGTCTTCCTCTCTTCTTCAGGCGGGCTCCTGATTTCAAAACTTAAATGTATTCTTCTGCAATCCAGACGGGCTCCTGACTTCAAAACTTTAAAAGGTACGCCTCTGTTCTCCAGGCGGGCTCCTAACTTCAAAACTTTAAAAGATACGCCTCTGTTCTCCAGGCGGGCTCCTGACTTCAAAACATAAAAGTTGCGCCTATGTTCTCCAGGCGGGCTACTGACTTCAAAACTTTAAAATGTCACCTCTATTCTCCAGGCGGGCTCCTGACTTCAAAAATTTAAAAGGTACGCCTCTGTTATCCAGGCGGGCTTCTGACTTCAAAACTTTAAAAGGTACACCTCTATTCTCCAGGCGGGCTCCTGACTTTAAAACTTTAAAAAGTACGCCTTTGTTCTCCAGGCGGGCTCCTGACTTCAAAACTTAAAAGGTACGCCCCCTTTCATGTCACCACTATTAACTTTATATTTCAAATCATAAATATTCAAAGCATCTCTGAAACAAATAAACACAGTATTCAAAATTTTAAATCAGAGAAGTCAAAATTTCAGAGCAAAAGAAGCGTATCAGCAGATATAAGATAACTAGTATGGCCAACAATTTGTACACGCATAATCTCAAAATAATACAAAATAAATTGCAAAACACAGATCTAAATTTAAGAGTTCAAGAAATGGACCTAATACTCGAACATACCCTGGACAAAAACCTCAGCCGGAACCACGAATTTGCTTGGTTTCTTTTGGAGATGCGACTGTGTGTGTGTAGTGCGGTGAGCGTAAGGCTGCTGGGAGATGCGGTCGTTTGGCATGAAGCGAAAGGGTCGGAACGATGGCTTTGGCTTGGTTGCTGAAGAAAGAGAATGAAAACGGGGGAGCCGAAAGTGTCGAAGAAGACGAAGTGGTCTGTCCGTGTATATAAAGTGTATATCCAGCGTATATAGTGTATGCCCCCGTCTCCGTTAAGAAGAATCCATCCCCTATCTTTTTATATCTCTGTTTTTTTTTTTTAACTTCTCTCCCCTTTTTTGAACCTTTCTTCTTCCTCCTTTGCAGAATGGGGAGGTCCCCCTTTTTAAAATTATCTCAAACTCTCTCTCTTTCCCCCAAAATCCTCTCCTCCTCTCAAAGTGTTTTGCCCCTTTTTTTTCACTCCAATAAAGAGACCACTAAAGGCGATGGCTATGGTTTTCTTGGTAAGGTAGGGGTCCGAAATTGTCTTCTTTTTCAGTGTATATCAAGTGTATCCCGGGTGTATTTCCATGTCTGATTTTCAGCCATTAAATAGGCAATAGAAAATGTCTCCTTCTATTCATAAATGTCCCTTCCCAATTTTATTAATCTCCATTAAAACTTTTTTAGTGTACTCCTAACCCCACCACTTATTAGAAGCTTCCTAATTAGTTAGGTAAGACTCTTTTCTTTTTTTTTTAATAAAACCTAAATTAATTTTTATCCCCAAATTATTTTAGAAAATTAAATTGATTAACCCTAATAATTATTACAACTAATTAAAATCAAATTAAAAAAAATTGCCAAAATTCAAAAAATTAAAGAGTAAAATTCAACATGACTATTTTTTACGATTTTTTCTATTTGTCTAACAACAACTCGCTTAATTAATCTAAAATTGTAAAAATAAAATCCTAAATGTAGATGCAATATATTTTTTTGTATTTTTTCATAATCTAAAATACTACATAATGCATTTTGAAATAAGATAGAAATACTGCACAATGCCAAAGTTAATCCTAATTAATTAAACTAAATATAAAACTATTTTTGTGTTTTCAAAATTATATAAAGATAAAAATAAGGTACTATTTTTTAAAAAATTATTTTTATGAAAAATACATAAACCAAAATACTTTTTTAATTTTTATTTTTTTGTAATAAAATAAAATAAAATAAAAGAGTCAAAATGAGTTGAAATAGCTATATTATGCCTAAATTAAATATTTACGTGCTAGAATATAAAAAAATTTGGGGAGGGTCAAAAATCACATGTCTACACATGTGACCACGCTGGGCGGATAGTGTTGTTATACTTGTAACTATGTCGGGCAGATTATGTTGTTGGCCTGTGACCATGCCGGGTGAATTGTATTACTATGCATATGACCATGCCGGGTGGATTATGATATTGAGCATGTGACCACACCGTGTTGATAGCACATTGAATTGGCCATGCATGCATGTGGATATGGATTCATCCCCCTTAGGGTCCCCCTCTCATGTGCCTTCTTGATGGTGTACACGTGGATTGTGAGAAACCAACGGGTTTCTTATTAATGTGAGCTTTGGGAAAGCTGGTTACTTGTTCAGTTTGGTTAATGAGATTCTGATGTAGGCCTAAGAACCGTGATGTGATTTTTATTTGGATCGCGTATTCGATTATCGTATTCCTTATTTACTTGCATTATTCCTTAGCTATTTACGTGATTTATTTGCATATCTTCCCTATATGTTGGATTGGTAATTGAGTTAAGTATGTTAAGGAAATTGTGTGCACTAAGGTGGTCTTATTTGTAACTTCTAAATTCGTTCAGATTACTATTATGTACTTGTTGGAATTTATGAACTATACAGGTGATTGACGAGTATCTTTTATAATTCTTGCATCTAATACCTCATCGAGGTTAGTTATTATACTTATTGAGTACATGGAGTCGGTTGAGGTCATACTACACTTCTGCACCTTACGTATAAATCGTGGAGTTGATGGTGCTGTGTATGGAGGGACCTGGCATTGAAGATATACATATTTTCCGGATATAGCTACCACTTGTCATTGGTAGCTTTCGATTTGTAATCTGTTATGTACATTTCAAAAAAATATTGTATTTATTTAATACCGCTTTGTAAATCTAAGTCTTAGTGATCATGACTTGTACTACCAATCCTTGGGTGGGTTGTCGTATAGAAATTCAATAATTTCACTTATTGATTCATATTATCCTCATTTGAGTTTTGTTTACTATTATTTGGCTTACCTATAATGGTGGTTTAGGTACCATCATGACCACTTCGATTTTTGGTCGTGACAAGTTGGTATTAGAGCCCTAGGTTCATGGTTTCTACGATTCATGAGCAAGTGTCTAGTAGAGTCTTGTCGATCGGTACGATGACGTCCATACCTATCTTCAAGAGGAAACAGGGCATCTGGGAAGCTTCCCATCTTTATTTCCTTATCGTGTGGCATTGATTCAGCTTGGACCATATCTCTCTGAATTCCTTTCACTCACTTGTATGTTATGTGAGTGCTTGATATCAGCTGGGTATCGACAACTTGTGATTCTATAGATGAGAAGCAAGATGTGTTTTCTGTATTTTGGTGATGGTCTAATCTAGAGGACTTAAGGCTAGGTTCATACCAGAGTTTGGGCTCGATGGTTTCAGTTGAGTGAGTATGTGCTTTTGGACTTGTATGTCCGGTAGTGTCCCTATAAGTGGGATTGATGGCTTAGTGAGTGGTTGAATAGCTATATGATGAGTATTATATGACTGAGCTCTATGCGTAGGTGGTTTAGATATGACGAGAAGGGTTTGTTTGGGGTGTAAAAGACTATGGATGCTTCATTTCTATCTTGATGTGTGGTTTACTCTAGATTTATGAGTGCGTTCAGGGATCTTTCATGTTGTTCATTATGAGACAAAGTAGATTCTTGTGCCTTGTTGACGAGATCAGAATCGAGAGAATTAAGTGAATACATAGTGGTTGTGACCACGAAAGAGTTATCGAAAGGTGCTAGTTCGAGGCTAAGCAGGTGGGTATCTCCTGCAGGGTGCTCTGAGGTTGTGTGATCCTTGTGATATTTCTGTGGAGAGTTTTTCTTTTACCAGTGGGTTATATGTGTTGCAATGACGTTTGGGTCATTTGAGTGGTTGGCATGACTATTATAAGAATTAATGTCCACTTAGTAGAATATTTGAGGTATTTTATTATTTGTGCTACGTGAGTTGTAAATGATTCGATTGAATTACAGTATGAGATCATGGCGGCCTGTGTGACTTGGTTGAGTTAGGGAGATTCAGCTCTCATGGCATGGTCTTGTGCAAATGGGTTCCGCAAAGTTCTCGATAGTGTCAACCACGACTTGAGACTGATGTTTTTGATAGGCATGAGGGTTATGCTAGATATTGTAATTTTCTCTTAGATGGGATTCAAGTGGAACGTTTATGGCTGATGGAATGTGTGTCCTTCTTGTGCTTCGGGGTTGATAATGGGGTTCTCATATTTTCATATGATGGCATAAAAGATGTGGTGCGGCGTGTGGGATTAAGGTTTGCATGTAAGAGGTCGCGGTTCCGTTCAAATGGGGTTATGAGTTCTAGATAGCATGGACGGTTTCTGATGTTTAGAAGAACACTGCACTATTTGGTATTATCTTAGAAGGGTGTGCATTTCAGAAGGCACATTGTGATCTGGCTTGCGGATGCTTGACTGGTATTACAGTAATTGCCTGGTTGTTAACCGCTAATGTTCAAATTTTTCTACGTGGCACCAAAGAAGTGTTTCTCGTGAGATGATTGTGTATGAGAGATGTGTCATCCATTTGAGTGGTAAAGTTGGGATCGGACATGGAGATTCTTGTATTCTAAGGAGTCGAAGACTTGGATAGTTCTCAAAGGCAGATGGTTCCTAGGTTGTGGAGGTGAAGGTATGTTAAGAGGTTAATGGTTGATTGTATATGTTACAGATAGTATGGACTTTTTGAAGGCTATCTACCTATTTTAGGAGGACAGGAAATGGTTTAGGGGCCCATTGGTAGGCCTAATAAGGACGTATATTCTATACCAAGTCGGATTTGTTGACTCAGCACCGCTATTGTAGACAGGTGTGTCATTTGGTTAAAGTTCAGCTTATTCGTGTTTTGATATGTTCAATACGTTACTCTTCTAAGGTGCGATAGGCTGTGATCTGTTGGTTATTTGCACACATGATGCATTTCTGTTTGGGCCTTGTGGCAAAACTCGAGCGAGATTATTCTTGGGGTATTGAATGGTTGATTGCGCCTTGCTATATTGTGATACCCGATTCTCCATAGTTATTTTCAAGCACTTTGTGTTTGTTTTTTATTTGCGTATGGTTGTTGATTTTGAGCATTATGGATCGCGGTAGGTCATGTGGACTAGTGTTTGGATAGGGTCATACATCCCATCGGAGTTATACTGGGATATGATTCTTTGTGTTAATTTCATGCGTTTTGGTTCTCCTTTTTGTGATATATTTATAGCATTGCACTTGTGGTGGTACTTTTTGAGCTTGCGGGATGGTTCTCTCATTTGATTCTCTTTCTATTTTTGGGTACATTTGAGTTATTGCTTGTTGGTGCACGGATTGCATGGTTTGTGGCTTTAGGTAGTATTGGTGTGGCATGTCAGAAGAGAAACTTGTGTTTGACGAGATGAGTTCATTAGACCAATAATGAGTGCTATAAAATTTGATTACGGTGTGTTTGGAAGAATAATATCGGAAGTTAGCTTATAATTTGGCAATGGTTCTTATTGGGAGATAAAGTTCCACGATCGGTTGATTAGATAAGTGGCTATGAGATTCTGCATGTCTCTGTCATCATTTGGCAGTATATGAAGGTCTAGAATAAGGTTTTATTAGATATGAGGTTTGTTACCAGTACCGAATTTTTCAATGAGCAGCTATTGTGGCCGGAGTTATTACTATGATTCAGTGTTGTGATGGCCTTGTAACGACTTTAGGCACGTTCGAGGAGAACATATGTTTAAGCAGGGAAAAATATAATGACCTGAACGGTTGTTTTAAGCATTTCCACTTCGTTCGATGGTTTGAAGTCTTGGGTAGCTTCATATAATGTATTATGACTTATGTGCATCGTCGGTCTTGGGTAGCTTCAAAAGAGTTTACCAAGTTTGACTTTTATGTATTTGATTTTCAGGTAAGATTTTTGATGATTCTGGTTGGTCTGGATGGTGTTTTTTGACTTTGGCGTACGCTCGGATTAGCATTTGGATGTTTTTAGAAGGGTTCGACACTATTTGGCAAAAGTTGGAAATTTGATAGTTTAGAATGTTCATAAATTTGACCAAGAGTTAAATTTTATTATATGGGGTTTGGATTGTTGTTCCGGGAGTTGGAATCGGTTTGTTATGTCATTTGAAATTTGTGTAAAACATTTGAGGTCATTCTGAGAATTTGATATGATTTGGCACGAGTTCTGGAAGTTGAAAGTTCAAAAAGGACATCAAGTTTGATTTGAGGTGCGATTCATGGTTTTCATGTTAGTAGGTTTGATTTGAGGCCTCGAGTAGGTCTATGTTATGTTTTGGGACTTTTTGGAATGTTCGGACAAGGTCCCAAGGGGTTTCGGACCATTTTTCCTTCATGAGTAATTGTTGATTTCTACTGGAACTGGTGTTGCGCACCTGCAAATGGTTTGTGTAGTTACAGTGGTCGCAGAAGCGTAGTCATGGTCGCACCTGCGAAGAAGGATGGAGATGGGATGTATCCGCAGATGCGGTACAGGGGATGAATCTACGAGGGCGCAGATGCGATTGTGTTGGCGCATAAGCAAACTTTGCTGGGGGCTGAGTGTTGTATATGTGCAATGTTGGTTCCGCAAATGCGGCCCCGCAGGTACGAGAGAATTTCCGCAGGTGCAGAAGGTCTCCCTTTGAGGAAGGCTCGCAGATGCAAGATCTTGACCGCAGAAGCGGTTGTCGTAGATGCGACTTAGGGACCGCATATGCGGAAATGCTGCACAGATGATAGTTTTCGAGGGTTTGTTCACTTTATCATGTTTTGAATTTGAGAGCTTGATTTTGGGTGATTTTGAAGAGAATTTTCACCACATATATTGGGATAAGTATTTTCTACTCATATATGATTATATTATATGATTCCATCTTCGATTTTGGTATTTGATTAATTATTTCAAAAGAGAAATTAAGGAATTTTGTCTAAACTTTTCTAAAATGAATTATTGAGTTTGAAACACCGAGTCAGTATCGGATTTGAGTGGAATTAGTATGGTTGGACTCGTATTCGAATGGGTTGTCAGAATTTATAAGTTTTATCTTTTTATGAGGTACGTGCCCGAGTTGAATTTTTAGTTGACTTTGAGTATTTGATTAGAGATTTGATCTTTATCGCTTGGGTTTGTTTCCTGAGGCATTATTTGATATTTTTGAGTTGCTTTTGCTAGTTCCGAGCTGTTTGATGGTTGATTCATGTGGGATGGCATTTTTAGAGTTTTGTTAACTTACTTGAGGTAAGGTAAGTAGTATCTTACCTAAACTTGGTTGAGGCACTAACTGCTTGAGTTATTTGTGATAGCTACATGTTATGGGTACGTATGTGTGGGGTTTGAGCCCACGTGCGAGCACCGGGATATTTATCCATGCTCGGGATAGTGCGTAGACTATGATATGCCTTGTATTTACTATTAAGCTTTAAGCTGTGATGTTTCTCATATTTGTAACCTTGTTGTGAATTATTTGATCCATGTTTGAGGTTACATAGAGGCTAATACCCTAAATGAACTTGATAATTGCTATTTCCATAATGAAATTGCTTATTTGAGGTATGATAGCACATTTTACACATGCTTACACTTCAGTATGTCATATATACTAGTCCAGGAGTATGAGATCTGATATTCATTCATCATACACATGTATTATTGTATATTTGTTTCGGTGTGATATGATTTGGATTGGATGTTTGTGACCACGCCTGGCGAATTGTGTTATTATGATTGTGACCATGCTGGGCGAATTATGTTGTTATGTCTATGACCATGCGGGGCGGATTGTTTTGTTATGCTTGTGACCATGCCGGACGGATTATGTTGCTATGCTTGTGACCACGCCGGACAGATTGTGTTGTTATGCCTGTGATCATGCCGGGCGGATTGTGTTGTTAGGCTTGTGACCTTGTCGGGCGAATTGTGTTGTTATACCTGTGACCATGCCGGATGGATTGTTTTATTAGGCCTATGACCTCGCCAGGCGAATTGTGTTGTTATACTTGTGACCATGCCGGGCGGATTATGATATTGATCATGTGACCATGTTGGGCTGATAGCACATTGAATTGCCTGTGCATACGTGTGGATATGGATCCATACTCCTAGGGTCACCCTCTCATTTACCTTCTTGATTGTGTACATGCGGATTGTGAAATGTGATCTTTTGGAGAGCTGGTTACCAGTTTGTGTTGGTTACTGAGATTCTAATGTGGGCCTAAGAGTTGTGATGTAATTTATATTTGGATCGGGTTGCGCGCCGCAACAGATTGATATTTGAGTATTGCATTTCTTCTTTACTTGAAATATTCCTCAGCTATTTACCTGATTTATTTGCATATTTCCCTATATGATGGATTTTTAATTGGTATCAGCACTTTGGAATCAAGTGATTACCCATGTTACTTTGGGCCCTGAAAGCGTACGTTACTTTGATTGGTATTGATTTGGACACTCTGTTAATAATGGGTATATGGAGATGCGGGATGAGAATTGATATGAGATCGTGAGCGTGCATTGGTAGTTTAGATTCATGCGGTGACTCTTATTTCACTTGATTGTTATTTGAATCGTATAACAACAACCCAGTATAATCCCATTTAATGGGGCCTGGGGAGGGTAGTGTGTACGCAGACCTTATCCCTACCCTGGGGTAGAGAGGTTGTTTTCAAATTGATCATCGGCTTCCTTCCCTCCAAGAACTTCCCACCTTGCTCTTGGGGAGACTCGAACGCACAACCTCTTGGTTGGAAGTGAAGGTTGCTTACCATCAGAGAAACCCCTCTTGTCACTTTATTTGAATCGTATCATGATTGTAAAAGATTTAATGTATTTGATGTTGAATGCTATCTTTTGTTTGGAAAGCATGTTTACATACTAGCTTTACTGTACTTCTACCGGTATACTTGATTGATTATCTCATGTTTTTTTTTCATATGTTGATTATGCCTCTTATGATAATTGAACTGAGTGTAGATCCGACTTCTGACCTCTTGCTACTATTTCATCAAGGCTAGACTTTGATACTTATTGAGTACCGTGCTTTATACCTATACTACACTTCTACAGATTTTGTGCATATTTTGAAACTACTTTTGGAGGTCTTCATCTAGTAGAGTAGGAATGATTTTAGGAGACTTCGTGGTGAGCCCCTACTCCTTATATTTGTCTTTGTATTTTTGTTATTTCCTGGCAACTTTGTATTAAGTGAGATCTTGTAATCTATTTAGATGCTTGTGATTAGTTATAACAGTCAGATTTTGGGAGAGCCGTTGAGATAGTTTGTTCATGTGTAGACCCTGTCTGAAATTTATGCACATCTCATATTTGAGTTATGTCATATCTCGCTTTGTCTTTATATGGTAAATTAGTTAATGGCTTGATAATTGAATTCTGTTGTTAGTTGTCATCACGGTCTTTGCTGAGATTTGGGTCGTGATAGAAATGTTGGAGAAAGAAGGTAATTGAGTCAAAGAGAAAGTATATAATTTGAAATAGGAAGAGATTGGGTAAAAGAAATTATTTATTTGGACAAATCAAGAAAGAAATGGTAAATTTTTACATGCTGTCAAACTAAGGAGCAAAGAATATAATAATTCACTTGTCACATCAACTCTACTTAAGAGGTTGGGAAGTCTGTTTATACTACCCATTTTCAAGTACGTCAAATAGTTAGTATTTATTTATAATCTACATAGTTTTCTTTTCTTTTATACGAAAAAGTCTATTTTTATATTAAAAGTACTTTTAAAATCTAAAGTCCCTCAAATTTAAGATTTAAGTCTTGTGCATTATTATAACCTTGGAGCCGAGACTGGACGGTATAAAAGGACAATTTAATCAGTTTAAGAAATGACAGGAGTAATTCTTCTTAAATTATTAGATTATCTTCAAATGAGTGAGTGATATAAGTACATAAATAATTAAAGATATTGCTTCCTTTTTCAAAGAATAGATATTCAAACTTGGGCAATAATTTCAACACGTATTAGAAAAAGATTTACAGTATTAGGTAAATAAAAGAGAGTTGTCGTCCAGAATCTCCGCTGTAGTTGACCTTTCGTTGATGACAATACAAATTAGTTCGGTTCGGGACAGGACATGTTCAAGTTTTCTTTTTCCTTCTGGTCCCATAATTCAAATACTTTTTTAAGTTCAAATGTTGACTAGTTCAATTTTAGTTTACTCTGTCACTCTGCAGCGCATAAATGTGAAACTAAATTTTAAATTTAATGTGTGCTGAATTTAATTGTCATCATACTCATAATTTGTCTTAGTTTCTTCACTTCACAATTAAAATTTTATATATGTTTAATAAAAATTTTAATGCAAATATATAATTTAAGCAAATAGTACAAAATTGTTCAAATTTATATTGAATACCCTAGCTCCACCTCTCAATAGGGGTGGACGTTCGGGCAGTTCGGGTTGGATATGAAAATTTCGATTTGGATTTTTTTTTTATGTACAAATTGAAGAAATGATAATTCAGATTCAATCCAAATTAGCTCGGATTGGACCGAGTTTTTTAAGTTCGATTCGGATTAATCGTTTTGGATATTTTAGATTTTTTGGTTCTGAGCATATGGTTTCATATTTTTTTATTTTTTTTATTTTTTTATTTTTGTTGTTGTTGTCTTTCACATTTTGGCATTTTCATTTATTTGTATTTTACGATGTTGATACTATTTTTCTGGTTTTTGTTGTGGTTACGGATCTATTTTCTCTTAGCCGAGGGTCTCCCGGAAACAGCCTCTCTATCCTTTCAGGGTAAGAGTAAGTTCTGCGTACATTCTACCCTCCCTAGACCCCACTAGGGATTCTAGTGGGTGGTTGTTGTTATTGTTGTTTTGTTGGTTTTGAGCCTATAAGTTAAAAAAAAGTATTCATATTAAATTACCTAAAAAGTTCTTTATTACCGCAATCATTCAAATAAAGTGTTCAAGTAAAAAATCATCATTAAAAAATGCAATAAGTTAATGTTAATGGGTATGATATTAGATATATTACTATTAGCATATGGTTAATAGACTAAATATTAATTATAAAAAATTTAATTTTTTGGATATCAAAAATTCGAAGTACCAAATCCAATATCAACTCGAAATCCAAAAATTTAAAAATTAAATTCGAAATTCAATCCTTAATTCGAAAAAAAATGTACAAAATTTAAATTTCGGGTTTGCCCAAACAATTAACGTAATTTCTTTGACCCTGCCGGCATGAGGGGAAGGGGGGAGATGGAATCTGAAATTCTTTCTCACTCTCTGTTGTGTCTCTCTTTTCTTTTCCAAGCATCCGTTGTACTAAAATTCACTTATCTTGTTGTAATCTAAATTTGCATAAAAAAGTTTCACTACAAGGGTAAAGTCTTCATTCCTTTTCAAGTATGTACTTTTGAGAGAGAAAAAGGGTCATGCAATAATACAAAAGAGATGACATTTTAAGAAAAATAACAATTAGTTCCTTTTTTTTAGTTTTTAAATCAAATGACCCTTAAGTTTGGCATAGTTCCATTTTTAACGACCTGGTAGGTCGTTTCGAGAGTTGTAGCCCCGTTTCCCCATTTTTCTGCTTCGTTTGTGTTCTACAATTGTATTATAACTTATCAGGTTAGTTGGTGAGTGATTTTGGAGTAAGTCTTGTGTGAAGGTTTAAGTTAGGAACGCTAACCGGATTTTGACTTATGTGAAAACGACCTCGAATATGAATTTTGATGGTTCTGTTAGCTCCGGTAGGTGATTTTGGGCCTAGGAGCACGTCCGGAATGTGATTTGGAGTTTTGTGGTAGAATTAAGGCTTGAATTGACGAAAGTTAGAATTTTGGCGATTCTGGCCGGCAAGGAAAATTTTGATATCGGGGTCGGATTGGATTTCCGGAAGTTGGAATAGATTCATGGTGTCATTTCTGACTTGTGTGCAAATTTAGAGGTCATTGGGGCGTGGTTTGGTAGATTTCAGCATCGTTTGAAGAATTCGGAAATTTAGAAGTTTTTAGGCTTGAATCCGGGGGGTAATTTGGTGTTTTGATGTTATTTTGAGTTATTTAAAGATACAACTAAGTTCGTATGATATTATGGGACGTGTTAGTATGATTGGTTGAGGTCTCGAGTGCCTCGGGCTGATTTCGAGTGATTTACGGAACAAGTTTAGAAATTGAAAGGTTGCTGAAGTTGAACTCAGCTGTCATAGTAGCACCTGCGGATGTCTCATTGCAGGTGCGAGCATACAGAAGCGAGCAAGAGATCGCAGATGCGAGATTGGAGGAGCTAGGCTGAAGGCGCAGGTACGATGAAGTTCCCACACCTCCGATGGTCACAAAAGTGGATTATGGGGCGCAGGTGCGTGTTTGGACCGCAGGTGCGATGAGCTTCCGCACCTGTGATGATCGCAGATGCGGTCAACTGATCGCAGAAGCGGAGGCTGGGTTTTAATGATTTCTACAGAAGCGGTTCCGCAGATGCGGTAAATGAGCCGCAGGTGCGAAAAACCTGGGCAGGATATTTAAAAACAAGGTTTTGCGATTTTAGTCTTATTTCAATATTTTGGACTCGGGCTTAGGCGATTTTAAAGAGGATTTTCTAGGGGAATTTTGATCATAAATCTTATTTTTTCCATTTATTTTCCCACCTAGATTGTGTGGTGTTGGGGTGAAATTTGGGAGATTAAGGCTTGAGAATTGGAGAGTGAATTTTGGGGATTTGGAGAGGCAAATAATGTCGGATTTTGATGAATTTGGTTAGACTTGTGAGTGAATGGCCATTCGAGTTCTGTGACTTTTGTCAGATTTCGAGACGTGAGCCCAGGGGCTGGGTTTGAGTCGATTTCGGCTTTTGGCTATAATTTTATATTTTTCTTGTGGAATTAATTTCTTTAGCCTATATTGATCGTATTGTATTGCTTGTGGCTAGATTCGGGGCATTTGGAGGCCGATTTGAGAGGCAAAGGCATTTCGGAGTAGAATTTCTCTTGATTTGAGGTATGTAACGCTTTCGACTTGGTTCTAAGGATTCGAAATCCCAAACTATGTGTTATGTGATTAGTACTGAGGTGACACACATGCCAAGTGACGAGCGTGCGGGCGTGCATCGTAAGAATTGTGACCTGGGTGATTCCATGGCACCGTTTAGTGACTCTATCATGTTGATATCCATGTTTCCACCATGTGATAAAGTTATTGGGCTATAAATCATGCTAGATATCATGTTTAGGCTTTATGCTGGTATTGTTGGGACCGTAAGTGGTCGTTTCTTGCTGTCATCTCACTATTTTCATTAATATTCCGTACTCAGTCATGTTCATGCATTTTTATATCATATCTCAGTCTCAGTTATTTATTGATTCATCATATTATTGTTCCAGGTTGTTTTCATGACATTGTGAGCCTGTGGGTGAGACTAGAGAGATTGATGACTGAGTGAGGCCAAGAGCCTGATTATGAGTGACAGTTATGGGATCGGGTTGCATGCCGCAATAGTTATATTTATTTATGATAGCGCTTGGGCTAAAAGATCCCTTTCAGAGTCTGTAACACACCCCTAGTGAGCGGGGATGATATTATTGAGGGATGGAACTTCCCTAGACATGGATCTTGGTCGAAGCATTTGATACATGGAGATGGATGTTCTCCACAAGGTTGGATTGGCCTTCCTCGGTATTGAATGATTATTGTCAGTGATGTATATATATTCTGGGATGGATCTTTCCTGGGTCGTATGAGCCATATACAGTATCGAGTGGTTGAGTATTTTAGAGTGTGAGCCCATGAGGCTGATAGTATGGTGTTGTTTGCAACTAATTTTCAACATATGAAAAATAAACTGCAATCACAAAATAAGAGAAAAATATTTTTACTCATCAATTGTGAGTACAATTTTGTTTCTCATTTGATTCTTCTTTCCTAATTATCTCTGTGATTCGAGGGTTGAAGCCGCGTATTTCTCGAATGTAGAATGATGCAGTGTATTTGATCTCCAGCTTCTCGAACTATTTGATTGTCAAGAAGTATATGGTCATATTTTGATCTCTTTGTGAATATCCCAAGATTTTATGGGATTTTTGAGACCGTCTTTGAAGGATACATGTAGCCTTATTTATAAGCATAAATTAGGGTTTGGGTGAAGTATCCAACAAGTAACTCTAATAGACTCATAATATTTCAAGAGTTGTCTTAAAATTAAGACTTATCTTGATATGTTAAAATTTCAGTATCTACAAATGCCCCCTACTTTAAGGTTTTGTCGAGGTGTAGATTTCCTGAAACTTGAAGACGAGACTTGAAGTACCCGACCATCGCAATAAATATTCTTGAAAATTGAAGTTTTTGATTTGCAGGAGAAAGAGATGAAGGGCAGAACTAGTTCCACTAGGAGTGCCAGAATTTGTTTGCAACTAATTTTCAACATATGAAAAATAAACTGCAACCACAAAATAAGAGAAAAATATTTTTACTAATCAATTGTAGGTACAAAATTATTTCTCTATTGATTCTTCTCTCCTGATTATCTTCGTGATTCGAGGGTTGAAGCCGCATATTTCTCGAATGTAAGATGAAGCAGACCTACTAGGGATGTATTTGATCTCCAACTTCTCGAACTATTTGATTGTCAAGAAGTATATGGCCATATTTTGATCTCTTTGTGATTTTTTCAAGAGTTTATTAGACTTTGAGACCATCTTTGAAGGATACATGTAGCCTTATTTATAAGCATAAATTAGGGTTTGGGTGAAGTAGCCACCAAGTAACCCTAATAGACTCCTAATATTTCAAGAGTTGTCTTAAAATTAGGACTTATCTTGATCTGTTAAAATTTCAGTGTCTACAGGTGCATTTCATACGGCATGTGCATTGGCATGTAGAGGTAGTAGAGATTCATTCTTTACAATCTCCATATATGCTCTACTTTACTGTTTTGAACTGCCTATTAAATTGAAAGCATGTCTACGTTTCTGTACAGTTATTTATGTTCTTATCTGTATCTCACTACCTTTTAGTCCAAAGTTTGGACTCATTACTTACTGAGTTGGTGTACTCACGTTACCCCCTGCGCCTTATGTGCAGATCTAGGCAATATCGATCGTAGCAGTGGTTGCTGCTTGAGTTCTTTCAGAGTTTGGAGACTTTTGAGGTAGTTGCACGGCATTCGCATGCCTTGAATGTCCTTATCTATCATTTGTCGCATTTTAGTTTATTTCTCTAGACTCTATAGTGGTCTGTATTCGGAGTTAGACGCTCATGTACTCAGTGGCACCCCGGTTTTGGGCTAAATTGTATCGTAAGTTGGGATTTCTTATGTTTTCAAACATTTTTTCTTTAAATGTTAAATGCTTCTGTTATATCATCAAACTTATTATTGTTGTGATGGGTTATTAAGTTAAGACTGGCCTAGTTCCACGATAGGCGCAATCACGACGGTAAATTTTGGGTCGTGACACATTTTCATCCTGAAATATACTCCGGAGCATATTAATCCTATAACATTGCTAAAATTGAGAACTTTTGGTCTTTTTGGAGTTAAGGTTACGTTAATTTAAGGCTAACTAAAGATAGAGAAGAAGGTAAAAAATTATCAAAGGTCTGAATTCTTTTTATCTAAAGTCTAAACAAATGCCATTTCCGTGGTTACCATTACTCGAGGAAAAGTATCCGCCCAAGTCCAAACGTTTGTATTTGGTTTTTGGCAGCTAACTAACATGAGAACATTTATTGTACTACGGAGAATTTGACAAAGTGCATTTATTTAATATGTACGAAATAGTTTTAGATGTTTACGAAAATGCAATAATCGTGATATTCTTAAAAGCTTTTCCATAACTTTCTTTTTGAAAGAATGACATTAGATAACAATATTTACATTAAATTTTAATTTGCTAGTAAATGTTTGCTCATATATTTTATTATTCATTAATTCCGTCAAATCCGTGATTTAAGGATAGGATGAAGTCAGTTATTGGGGGAGGGGCATAATGTTATTATTGGTGTAAATGTCTTTCTTAGGAACTGTTTAAATAAACCAACAAGAATATTTGCTGAAGGTAAGAAGAGATTCAAGAATAAGGTAGGAGAACTGAAAAAGATCTTTCCTGATTTCATTCTTTTTTTATCGCAAGTATACCTTATTTGTATACAAATGTTCATTGTGTTTTTTATAGAGCGGAGTTTTACCTTTTAATGTGAGATTTTTGTGGTTTCAAATCATATATTTTCAAGTGAGAAAAAAAATTAAAGGCGTAACAGGTAGCAAAAAATATTTTCTTAGCTAACCGCACAAGTTCAAATATAGTCATACCACTATACAAATAGTAGAATACAAACTTTGAGAAATGGAAGAGCCACTTACAATTAGAAAGATTTCAAATCCAAACAAAATTACGATATATTTGAAGTTTAATAATTTCCTCATGCAAAGAAGGTGCAATCCAATTGTGTGAATAGAAACTTAAAAAAAATGATTCCCTTTTAGGAGTATTTATTTTAATCATCATTTCATCGCTATATAAACCCCATTAAAACAAATGCTATTTAGGCCTACAACCCAAAAACAACCAAAACCTAATGAAAATATCTTCTCAATCATCAACCATGTCTTGTTCTTGTCTTCTTTTCCTTTTTCATTTTCTCCTCCTTTTAAAATTCAGTTCCTTATCCCTTGGAGCCTCAGATTCAGTCTATGACTCGTTTGTCAATTGCTTAACAACGAAATCAATTCCCCAATCAGAAATCTCCAAAATCGTCTATTCCCCAAACAATGCCTCCTTTAACCCCATTTTACAAGCCTATGTCAGAAACCGCCGGTTTTTTAATTCCTCCACAACTTCCAAACCGGTTATCATTGTTACCCCTACAGAAGAATCCCATGTTTCCAGCGCTGTTCTTTGCACTAAAGAGACTAATTTACAGTTAAAAATCCGTAGTGGTGGACATGATTATGAGGGAATTTCGTATATTTCTGATGTCCCTTTTATTATGCTTGATATGTTCAACCTACGCTCAGTTTCCATAAATGTTAATGATAATACTGCTTGGGTTCAAGCTGGTGCTACATTAGGGGAACTTTATTATAACATTTGGACAAAAAGTAACGTTCTTGGTTTTCCTGCGGGTGTTTGTCCTACTGTTGGTGTTGGTGGGCATCTTAGTGGTGGTGGTTATGGGAATATGCTGAGGAAATTTGGTCTAAGTGTAGATCAAGTATTGGATGCTCGACTAGTGGATGTTAATGGTAGAATTTTGGACAGGAAAGCTATGGGTGAAGATCTTTTTTGGGCAATTAAAGGAGGTGGGGGTGCTAGTTTTGGTGTCATTTTAGCCTTTCAAATTCAACTCGTTCAAGTCCCACAAACAGTGACTTATTTCAGAGTTGAAAGGTTTTTAGACCAAAATGCTACCGACGCTGTTCTCCAATGGCAGAATGTTGTTAACAAAATTGACAATGATCTTTTCATCAGACTGCTTGTGCAACCCATCACTGTCAAAAACAAAGAGAAGAAAGTGAAGGGGAAGAAGACCGCTCAAAAAAAGTCGATACGAGTAACGTTCATAGCGTTATTCCTTGGTGATTCTAGTAGATTAATATCACTCGTAAGCAACGAACTCCCAGCTTTAGGATTAAGAAAACAAGATTGTATCGAAATGAGCTGGATTGATTCGGTGCTTCAATGGGCAAATTTCGACAACACAACAAAACCAATTGCCTTGTTGAACAGAACAGGGGATCCATTGAATTTCTTGAAAAGAAAATCGGATTACGTGCAAGAACCAATTCCCAGAGATGGGTTGGAGTCAATTTTCCAGAAAATGATTTCTTTGGGCAAAGCGGGGATAGTGTTCAATCCTTACGGAGGGAGAATGGCTGAAATTGCCGAGGGTGAAACACCATTTCCACACAGAGCAGGGATTCTATTCAAGATTCAGTACTCAGTGAATTGGAAAGAAGAAGGAGCAGCCGCAGAAAAAGAGTACCTTACACAGATAAGAGATTTATACAGTTTTATGACCCCATTTGTTTCAAAGAACCCAAGACAAGCCTATTTGAATTATAGGGATCTTGATATTGGTACAAATGATCAAGGACCACATAGCTTGGAAGAAGGAAAGGTATATGGGACCATGTATTTCAAGAACAATTTTGATAGATTGGTGAAAGTGAAATCAGCGGTGGATCCAACGAATTTCTTCAGAAATGAACAGAGTATTCCTACTCAAGGGACAACGAAACCGAGGAAAATGTTCTAGTCTAGCTTCGCCTTTATTTCTTGGTGAGCATTATTTTCTAGTTTCTCTCAAGGCTGTAGTAAGTTATAATATAAATTTTTTAATGGATCAAACAAGTCCTTACACAAAGAGGACTCTGATATTTATTTTATAATAATTTTTTTGATCTTTTGATCTTGTTGCATTTTGCATTTCTGTATTCTAGATTCCTTTTCTTCTCGCTTTTTATTTAATTTAGATTTTAGTTTCTTTTTTAATTTGAATGCATTGTACAATGTTACTCGGACTTATCATTACTTGAAACTATAGAATTAACGCGAAAATGAGAAGAAAGAAAGGTTTCATGTCAAGCGCACAGCCGATCAATGATGTCAGATGTGAGTTAAACAATGGAAGATTATACTAATTCCTTTTAGAGACAAAAAGAACGTTAAGTACTTTTACTATTAAAAAAAGTGATTTCATGTCAAACAAATTAACCCTCCTCGTCCCACAATTGGAGAAGTGTAGTAGTTGACACCTTGCACATTGAGTTGAGCTTCAATTTACCCTCTTATTGCATGTGAAAATCTTGTTAGGGACTCAAATTCCTTGTTATCTCCAAAAATCAATTAGGGTATAAAAGTCAATGTCTATCGTCTCCTAAGATTTTGGCTTGTCTTTGAATAGAAAATTTTACATTCTATAGCTTACTATTGCACCTTATTTATTATAAATCAAAATACTTTTAAAATACTATTACTTATAATTACCTTTATATTTTGTAGCAAAATGCATATTTATTATGTATATTACCGTTAAGACGTGAAATACGCCAATTACGTATATTACCGTTAAGACGTGAAATACGCCAACTACGTATACTACCGTTAAGACGTGAAATACGTTCTTTCTCTTCCTCCTTCAGTTAGCACACAATTTTTCTCTCTCAAGAGATTCTCTAACCAAATTCGACCCCGATTTTCTCGCCATGAATCCAACACGATTTTGCTCCAAAAAAGTCGTGGTTCCTCACAAATTAGTAAAGCTTTGGATAGTTGTTTCTTACTTTACTGTCATCCTTCTATTTCTCTTTACTCTGCTTTTAATTTTCGCCATTGTTAGGGTTGTCACAAGAAACTTCAAGTTTGGACATTAATGGTTGATTTAAGCACTTCTAAGAGGTCTACACGAGGTACATCCACTAATGTCCTCAATTTGATGGGCCATATTTTGATTTGCGCATCACTCAAGAGGAGGTTGTATTTGCAGGTTCTGTAGCAATTATGGAAGCCGAAAGGCAACCCAAACTATGCAATGACCCTATAAAACAAGTTGCAAATGCAAAATCTTCGAAAAGAGCCATAGTTGCTGATGTTTCTAATGTTTCGGTATACAACATAAATGTGAAAAAGAGAAAAAAAAGTAGCGACGTTGCATCTGGCAGTCAGGCAAAATAGTTCGCGAAAGGAAGTAGCTTGAAAACACGGAAGGAGAAGATGATATTTTTTATTTAATTTTCGCATACAAATATATATATTATGTATTTCATAATCTATCTTTTTTAGATAATAGTCCCATCAGACTTTGACTTTCTCTTATATAACTACTTGCGAGCCGAGACACAAATTTATAAATCAAAATTTAGCAGGAACCTTCTCTTATATATTCCCTTTACCAAGATATCGCCAGTAATCAACTCTTATCCCTTGGTGTCAAAGGACGAGTTCCTTTCTTGTCTTGCCCAAAAAATTTATTTGGATCAGATTGCACGTCACAACGGATTGATATGTGGTTATTGCATTTCCTCTTACTTGCAAGTTCCTTGACTGTTCACTTGATTTACTTGGATATCTTCCTTATCGTGCTGGATTGTTAACTAAGCTGGATAATTTAAAACAAAGAATTGTGAGCACCAAGGTGGTTTTACGTGAGATTTCCTAATTTGATCATATATTTTTTCTATACTTGTTGAAATTATGAGCTGTCCAAGTGATAACAAATATCACTTATAGTTCTTGCTTCTTTTTCCTTGCCGAGGTTAGTTAGGATACTTATTGAGTACATGAGGTTGGTTATACTCATACTACACTTATGTACCTTGCGTGGAGATTTTGGAGTTGATTTTGTTGTGCATGGCAGGAATTGGTATTGAAGATGTATCCGCGTTCCAGGTTTGGTTATCACTTGTCCTTGGTAGCTTTAGATTCGAATTCTGGTCATGTACATTCTAAACAGATATTGTAATTATTTCATTCCAATTTTGTAAATTTAAGTCTTAGTGGCTCATGACTTGTACTAGCAGTCATTGGGTTATTGTATAAAAATTCAGTTATTTCATCATTTATTTCTCATTAATCTCATTTGGAATATGTTAAATGTTAGTTGGCTTACTTAGCGGGTTGAGTTAGGTTCCATCACGACTAGTAAATTTTGGGTTGTGACAAAAGTAAATGTTGTATATTATCATATAATCCCGATCATTTCATGTCGTATGTACATATTTCAACATTTCCTTATATATCTATATGATGTGTCTTCATTGTTATTGCATATATTGTATTCAAATAAATAATATATTAACGTATTTTCTTTATTATCTATCTTAAGGGTGTCGAAAATAAGCTGTCTACCGACACTCGTGCTGCTGGAGTTCCCCATAATAATTTAAGTGGAGATACATTAAAGGCCTCTACAGAAGATATTCTTGAAGGTGGTGACGTTACTATGGAATCTAAGGTATATTATTAGTTATAAAATTGCAAGTTGTTATTTTTATTGAAGTATATAAGTAACATTTATGTGTTCATGGTTTTTGTTTGTTTTAGAGTATTGAATTACACTTCCCTGCTGTGATACCTAACATGGAATCATATTTGAGATTTGATGATCCTTCTGGAATACATATTGATACAGATGTACCAAGTGTGATACCACTAAAAACTGTCGAGGATTTATCCGATGATCCAAATAGAATACAGCCTGATGTTCTACCTCTTGCTGTTCAAAAACCTGGAGAAATACATGATTGGCCAACGAGGACCTTCAGAGTTTGATTCCTGAAACATGAATTGTGATACATCCTGCAGTTAAAGTTGTAGACGGGAATCGGCTGCCTCGTCGATGGAATTGTTCGTCCTACGAGACAAACTTCGGCTCATTTGGTTTGTACCTTTGTATACGAATATACATTGATTTTTCTCCATTATCCAATTAAATTGTATCAAACTGTATTTATATCACTATATTCACTATATTTAGATGTCCTTATTTTTAACTCTGATTAACTGCATGTAGTTCAGTGAAGTTGACTCCTATTTTTGACAAAAACATCCTTTTGAAGCTGATTTTATCACGGAGCCACATGATACTTTACTCCTTCAAGAATTTAAAATATTGGTTCGTGATGATCTGCTTGCTAAACATGATCAAGGGTGAATTTTATTTGTTTTATAATGTATGGTTTGCCTTCTATGTGTGATGACTAGTACTACTTTTTTTGTAACTTCTTTTAGAAAGGATAAGGATGACTATTACAGGAAACATAGGTCCACACTCCGTAACTCTTTGGATTTTGGAGTTGATCGAGTCACTCACAAAAATTGGTTTTACCTTCTATCATTTGACGAGCAACTATGGAACAACGATGTAAGATATATCCCTTATGTATTCACATTGAGTAACTTGTACTTAACTGTATACATTTGCTTGGCCACCGTGCTAAACTGTTTGTATTTACTTTTCCACCATATATTGATGTCATATTTTACTACTTGTTGATGAAATGCAAGTATGACCAAAGCAACACATACAAATAGACCACCATCAACTATATTCAAGACACGGATTTCTGAAATTTTCGACAAGTATATTGATACAAGTAATGATGCATGCGTAGCCAAGAAAGAAGATGTTGTATGCGAATACATAGGGGGCTACAGGTTGCTAGCTAATGTATCATGACATACAGTCGACAATGTTCTGATACCAGTCAACTTGAAAGACAACTTCATTGGATCTTGACAGTTGTATCATTTAAGGACAGATGTATCAATATATATAATTCCTACCGAGCAACAGGTCATGATGCATATGCCAGTTCTGAGATAGACAAGATGGCTAATATTATACCTATGTACTGATCCATTAGTGGTTTTTATAGAGACAAGCAAGGCATAGATCAGTCTTGCGAACCAGCATACAATGAGAAGGCACAAACTTATGCTTTTGAGATAGTGTTTGTTCCAAATCTGCCTTAACAACAATCTGGGAGCATGTATGTATTCAATATTTTTTTTACTTTTATAGCATGTATAATAATATCATTCATATTATTTATAATTATCAATCTATATTTTTGCAGGGATTGTGGGTTGTATGTCGCATCACTTGTGGATTAGTTTCACAAACAGCCTTTGATCCGAATTTACTCCGGTAAAGATATAGTACACTCCTTTAGGATTATGCTATGCGAAAGTCACATGCCGAGGCGATAAGCGATAATAAAGCACCGGCAAATATTGTTTGACAAATCGCATAATCAGATACATCTGTAAAAATAGTGATTGAATAGTTTTATATTTTCCGCATTGTATTTCAACTTATGACTGAATTGTTCATGATTTTTCGCAACTTTTATTGTGAATACAGAGTATATTTCTTGGATACAACTACTCTTGTTCTGAATACTACAACTTCTGTCCATCTATATTCATTTCACTTGCCTTATTTTATTTTATATATTGGTTATATTCAACTTTAAAATGTTTGACTACAGCCAGTGTGTCTGGCAGTATTTAACACACACCCACTCTTTTGTACTGAATCAATCTTCTAATGATTCAAGCATGTATTTTATCCTTAAATTACTTTAAATATTCTGAAAATAATGTATTCAGATGTAGTTGTATTTATATGTAGTTCAAGTCCAGTAACAACCTATTTCTGAATACATTGAATGTACAGTAACCAGTTAGTTATATTTAATAACATCCTTATACATATAGTATGTATGGAAGTATACATATACTTACTAAATAGATACATGTCTTGTATCCACTTTATGATACAGTAGTTAAGTGTAGGCAGTATGGTGCCAATGAAAATACATATACATACAGTCAATGTATACAACCTGGTTTAATGAACACATCAATTTTTTAATGTATCATGAAACTTAACCATACTGTTTTATGCATATAGCTTTAATTCAATCATTCAGGAACAGCCAAATATATCGAGAAATCAAGTAGCACAAAAATTACAATCCAAGTACAATTCATCAGTTCAAGTATTGAAATACAAAATCTTTAACACATCGACAAACAGAGATGGGAGAAATTAAAATCAGAACATCAACTATTTCTTACGTGGGATATTTCTACATGTACGCTTGTTGTGTCCACCATGCCCACATGTACTACACGAATTTTGGCTCTTCTTTTGAAGCAATTCACTTAATGGCTTATCACGCTTCTTCTTTGCCTTCCAAGAGGTCTCTTCCATTTGGATGGTAAGACTATTTCCCCTGCTATATGTGATGGTATCTTTCATTTATTTCGGTCAGGGAGAGGATACACGGGGACATCGTATGTCATTAGAATAGTCTTTGGTTTGTAATATTTCGAGCAACAATCATTCGGCATTAGAAACTTTCTCTTCAAGACAGTCCAAGCATGTGGGTATGGTAGCTCGTCCACTTGAAACCTTCCACAACTGCAAATTTTCTTTTGGATGCAAATGGTGTAATGCGTTCCTTCATCATTCACCATGTGCAAGTGTTCAGTCGATGGTATAGCCTAACATAACTTGGAGTAAATTCAGATTTGGACATTGTACAAAGCATGTATATATCCATGAATACAGGAAGCATTTACTGCATACAGGAATACAAACAGTATGAATATGTGTATTGTCTCAGTATACATATATAGTAATTATGTATTCATACATTTTGTATATATGTATCAGTAATAACTTGTATTCAGTTATGTATTCATATATCAAATTGCAACTTTGATATACATTATAAATGTATACGGCAAAATCAGAGGGTCCGATTTTCCGTCATTAAGGCGTTTCGGAAGATTATCTCGAAGCCTCGAGGCTGCAGAGATGCGCTCGAGCCTCCTTCCTCGGAGCTCATCGACACCCGGCCTGAAGAGAATATCGATCGAGGCCAGAGTAAAAATGGGGAGTTCCCAAGACACGCGGCTAAGTCTGATAAGGTTTAGCCAGCCTACCCCGAACCCAGATCAGGGTGTCGCGTCTAGCTGTCCCATCTCCATATTGTTACTATTAATGTATGTCGTACCATATAAGGTTTTCCCCTTTATATAAAGGGGATCTTTACTATTTTGCAGAGGATTGATGTTCCTCCAACTATTCTACACGAAATATATGATAACTCTCTCTCTCTTTTCTCTCTAACACACTCTCTTGATATTGTTGCTCTTATTTATTATCTTCATACTTGTTCTTCCTTTATTGCTTATAATTGGCCATAAAGAGCCTCCTCTAATTATATCACGATTGCTAGCCCTTCCCCAACTGCCCCTAATAGCTCGAGCTCGAGCTCGAGAATTGACATCGAGGCCCCAAATCGACTAGCTCGAGGCCCTGAACGGCTAACTTATCGGTTCGATTGTAACTCTATTTTAGCTTGTATCTCGTCCTTAAACTTCACACACATAGCATCAACTGCTTTACAACTAGCATAAAAATAGATCATGTATTTTTAGAGTCCCATCAATAAATTTAATTGTTATTACCATTTTCACAGTAAACAGATTGGCGCCAACCATGGGGCTAAAAATAATAGTAATTATTTTTTTGCTAGTTTCGTTACACAATGCAAGTTATCTTTCACACTTTTCCTTGTCCGGAATCTTCGATTTCAGGTCAATATGTCTGGCTCAGTGAACAGAGTAAAAAACAACGACCTCGAAAATCACGAAGAAAACGTGTGGCTGTTCCGATTGTTGGTACACCGCCACAGAACCCCGAGAACGCACCTGGCCCGACTCCAGTGGATGCAAGCTCGCGCGACGCACAGCAGATCGACGAAACCTCACGCACCGACAGGAGCATACAATAAGGCTACTAACAGGAAGCCAAAAAACCCCAGCTCGGGAAGAACATGAAGTTAGGCTTCATGTTATTTTTGAAATGTTGCAGGCACAACAGCTGGCTATCGCTCAGCTGCAAAGCCACACAAAATCTCTCAGCACCGTAGCACCGGGAACAACTCCCCCGGCCGAACAGGTACCGGAGATATTGAGCAATAATGGTTCGATAGCTGACCCTGCTATCGTAAAAATGCTCGAGGATCTTACCAGAAGGATCGATTTGGGCGAGAAAATGATAGCAGCCAACGATAAAAGTTTAAAACTTACAACTCCAGGGTCGACCAAATCCCGGGTACGCCCCCGGTCTTGAAAGGCGTAGACTCGAGGAAGTTTGTACAGCGGCCGTTCCCGGAGGAAGCGGCTCCAAAACCCATTCCAAATAATTTCAGAATTTCGGATCTCCCAAAATACAACGGGACCTCAGACCCCAACGAGCACGTTACCGCCTACACGCGCGCAGTGAAGGGCAACGATATAAAAGACGAAGAGATCGAGTCCGTCTTGCTGAAGAAGTTCGGGGAAACGCTCTCAAAGGGGGCCATGATGTGGTACCATAATCTATCTCCCAACTCCATAGATTCATTTGCCATGCTGGCAGACTCCTTCATAAAGGCACACGCCGGTGCCATCAAAGTAGAAACGAGGAAGTCTGACGTATTCAAGATCGTGAAAAGGGAGAATGAAATACTGCGAGAGTTCATATCTCGCTTTTAAACGAAACGAATGTAACTACCCCCAGTCTCCGACGACTGGGCGGTACAGGCCTTCACTCAAGTCCTGAACAAGCGGATTTCAGTGGCCTCAAGGCAGCTAAAAAAGAATCTGATCGAGTATCCTGCCGTAACCTGGTCGGACGTCCACACCGATACCAGTCAAAGATCAGGGCCGAGGATGATCAATTAGGAGCCCCTTCAGGCTCAGTATACCCGAGTAGGCTCTTAGCAAAGGAATCGAAGCCAAATAAGGAAAGGTATCAGCCATACACCGAAGACAGGAGAAACGCCCAAGGACACAACCCGCCTTGCAACGACGGACTGATCAATCGAGGGTAGAATCCTCGGGGACTCATTAACAGAGCCAGATTCGACGGAAACACGGGCCAATAGGGGTACCACGCCTATCCGAATACAACTTCAACGTTGATGTTTCAGACATTGTAGTCGCCATCGGCAAAATCAAAGATACCAGATGGCCCAGGCCTGTACAATCGGATCCTTCCCAAAAGAATCATAACTTGGTATGAAAATTTCACAACACGCATGGCCACAGAATCGAGGATTGTCACCAGCTATGAGAGGAAGTAGCCAGGTTACTCAATAAAGGTCATCCCAGAGAATTCTTGAGTGATCGAGCCAAAAATCAGTTCCGAGAAAGAGAGGCAGCCAAGAAGAACGAAGCAAACGAGCCACGACATGTTATCCACATGATATTAGGGGGGGTTGATGCTCCCAAGGAACCCGTGATGAGAAGAACAAAAATATCCATCACCAAAGAAAAGCAAACCCGGGGATACATACCCGAAGATGCCCTCACATTCAGCGAGGAGGACTCCGAGACCTTGTCCCAACCTCATAACGACGCACTAGTAATTTTCTTCCTCTTAAATATATTTCAAATAAAACGTGTACTCGTGGATCCAAGTAGCTTGGCCAACATTATCAGGTCGAAGGTAATATAGCAGCTCAAACTGCTAGACCAAATCATGCCCGCCACTTGACTCCTGAATGGATTCAACATGGCAAGTGAAACAACGAAAGGAGTGATCACTCTCCCGGTTAGTGTGGCCGGCACGACCTCAAAATGTCAAATTCCATGTCATTAAAGGATATATGAGGTACAACGCCTTTTTCGAACGACCATGGATACACTGCATGAGAGCAGTACCGTCCACCCTCCACCAGATGATGAAATTCCCAACTAAAGAAAGGATTAAAATTGTCTAAGGGGAACAACACGCGTCAAGGGAAATGTTCGTTGTGCACAACGTGGCACCGGCACCAATATCTCAAATCTCAAAAGAGCCAAAGGATAATCGAACTACGTCTTCGGCTAAGCCCGATTAGACATAGAGGAGAACTGTATTGTGCCCTCATTACAAACAACGGGGGCATACCAAACCTCAGAATGTCGCCAGCGCATCCCATGATAAGGAATAACCATCTCCCTTTTCATTTTATACGTTGTACTAAACCTTTATGCCGGCACCAATCAAAGCAGTCAAAAGTGCTAACCCAGCCCGAAGACCTTAAGGTTTTAAAAGCATCTATCGCACTATTTTCCTTCGACCGAGCTTTTGTCCTGAAGAGGGTTTTGCCGGCAAGGTTTTTAACGAGGCAACACTTATATGCTACCAGAGGGGAATCCAACAAGTCATCAAGGCTTCTTTTGCTATCAATCACGAGCGCCGAAGGACATCCTCTCGGAAGATCATCCGCTCAGAAGAACCAAGAAATACCAAATAAGGTCCCAATGGGAAAATGATGTACCGGACCAAGCGGTCGAATGAACCGTGTCCGCACAGCCGAGCCCCTGATGGAGGAGGCACGTGTACTAGTGCTAAATAATCAAGGAATGATTTGTGCCAACATGTCTCATGCTCCAAAGAAAACCCAGCATTTTCTCCAAAATGATTCCTTCATCAAAAAACATCCCAAATACTCGGAGACTAGCATCGATAATTCGGCACCCACGTGACCTCAGGTTCGAAACTCTAAACTGGTAAGCCCTCAACGAGGCAGCACAAAAATCATGAAATATCTCCAAAAAAGAAAGCATCCTGAATACTCAGAGACTGGCACCAAAAAACTTAGAAAACGTACGACCTCAGGGTCGGAATCTCCAAAGTCGTAAGCCCTCAATGAGGCAATTCCGAGCTCACGAGTAACGGCTCACGAGCCAAAACGAACTTGATGACTCTGAGACTGTCACCAATCGCCATTCAGTAAAAAAACTCGAGGCCGTAAAACCCCGAGCATGCAGACTCGGTCTCGTACAACCTACATAAGGCAACAACAAAAACAGTAAGACCTCAAGCAAGGCATGAATCATACTTGTACCGAGTATCAACAAACTGTAAGACCTCAAAGTCATGAAAATTTTTTAAGACCTTACTACAGGCATAAAATCCCGAAGTTTAGGCTATATATCGCATTTGTAAGATTTCTGAAAAGGCATACCCTCGATATAGACACCTAAACTACTACATTTGGGACCAAAAATGGCTCCGGCCAAACACAAATGACTACGATCATATGGCTGTACCAGCCAAACTAATGCAACTCGGGGACGCCCGAACATCGCTACAAAATCATAGGCCATTACTTTAAATCTACTTCGAAAAGAATCGGTTAAACAGGCTACCCTCGACAGGAAATAGAGTTTCGACCATGTCAGCTCCAAATCTCAAGGGTTCGAGCTACTCAGCCTACGAGCCGAACCTCCCGAGGTGCTCGAACATCGCCGCAAACGACTTGAAATCGATGTTCTTCCTGAACTGACGACGGGTCAGGCAAAATTATTTCAAAAGTCTTTAACGAGAGGAAAATAAATCCTACATTAAAAGATCGCTTCGACCCTAAGCGTAAGAGCCATTGTCGCCAGCTTACAATAAAGTCAGCACAAGCCCAAAGCATAAGATCCATCATTGCCAGCTCATCTTAAAACTTGAGGGTCAAATGAGCTCGAGTCGTAACCCGATTCGGAGACAAGACCCCAAAAAGTTAACTGCATATGCCTCAGGGCAGGGCGTAAGAGCCATTATCGCTAGCCTAATACGCTTCAGAGCCATTCACATAAAAGATCGCTTCGATCAAAGGCGTAGAGATATTGTCACAGCCCATGCAAACATAATAAGCCCCAGGGCCATTCACATAAAAGATCGCTTCGATCAAAGGCGTAAGAGCCACTGTTGCCAGCCCATGCAAACATAAAAAGCTTGAGGGCCATATGAGCTTGAGTCGAATCCCGACTCGGAGACTTTACCCAAAATAGTTGAGCAAAAGCATAAGTGCTCAGACGCCTGCTTGAGCTAGAGGTCGCATCGACTGAGTGCATAAGAGCCCCCGGGCCAGCCTATTAAGCCCCAAAGCCATATGACGAATTTAAGGATTCTCGCTGACTCTGAGACTAGTTCACCTGGCCAAATGAATGACAGAAAGGGGTACAGAAGAACTAAAGCAGTAAAGGGTTTTTCTTTCATATACATACACGAAAAAATACATTCTCCGTCTACAAACATACTCTAAAGATACTACATACGGAATGGTGAGGTCTACGCCCCACCCCCGAGAGGAGTAATGGCCTACCGGCCTCATCTTCACTCCACTCAGCGTCGGACAGGAGTAACCGAGCATCATGCCCGTCCGCCCTTACTCGTGCCAACTCTTTCAAGAGAACAAAACCCCTAGCACTGATCTCCTCGAGAACCTTTCTCCAAGACTTGCAACGAGCATATTCTTCGATCCTCTCTCCATAATAAAGTACCCTCTTCAACTTGGCTTGGGCATCGGTAGCATCCTTCAAATAAATCGCCATCTCCTAATCGGCCTTAGTATGGTTCAGTGCCGCTTCGGTTCGAGCATCAATGATCTCAGCCCTAACCTTCAAAAGTTTGGATTCAAGCTTCGTAATCATATCCACTTGAACTGAAATGCTATCACGAGCTAAGCAGAGTTGGACCTCGAAGGCAGGAACTTTAGCCAAGGCATCTTTCTCTTCTAAAGCTTGAACCTACGCCCGAGCTCTCAGATCGCTACAGTCATTCTTGACTCGGTTGGCCTCACCTCTAAGACGTTCTAGTGCCTCCATCTTTTTATGAAACTATGATAGGCGAAGAGTTAACCAGAGAAGTTAAAAGGAAAAATGCGCACTCGCTCGGGACGAAACTTACCTGCTCCATCAAATAGCTCTCGTAATTCGAGCTTCGGCATGCCTCATATCACCAGTGTGCCAACTCAACCTCCCTCTCCTTGCAAAGGAGCCTAAGGGACCTACCCTCACCCAGAGTTTTCCGGAGTCTAACTCTATAGCGGAGCAGCTTGGACCAAATCCTGTCAAAAGCCTACAAAAGAAAAACTCGATAAGGAAGGGAAGATGCGGGTTCGGAAGGCCTATGTCGAAGCTCACCGCAAAGTGAAGTCGGCGGACTTCCTCGAAGGCCAAGCACACATCTGTTGATCTAGTCCCCTCAGACCCGGAAGAATCAACCCCGGTCAAAGCACGATCGCTCAAGGGAGCCATCTTTCCAGAACCAGAAACCTTGGGTGCAGCAGGCTCGGGCGTTGTTTCCATCTTAGAAGCCCGGCCTTGTTTCGCCTTGCCGTGAGGGCCATCGTCCTACAAGTACATTTCCAACTTATTGTTGTTGACCTCTGGCTCGGAAGGTGGCAATGCCCCTATCTCTCCAGAGGAGAACAGCCTCGCCTCTAGAGGCTCTTCTATACCTACGACAGCAAGATTAATACGCAAAAAGGGGAAAATGTCTCTCCTAATCAACAAGGAATAAGGAAAAAGTAGCACACGCACATACCGTGATGTTTTGCTTCCCATGTGCCCCGGGACACAGCTCGCCACCTACGCTTGTCACAAGTCGAGTGGATCGCCAGCTGTCACACCTCCTTTTGGCGCGCCGCAGGGGCGCGAGGGAGTTTTTTCCAATTAAAGGACAATCGAAACGGGATTATTATTAAAAGATTCAGAGTCGCCACTTGGGAGATTTACGGTGCCCCAAGTCACCGGTTTAATCCCGAATCGAGGAAAATATTGACTCTGTTTAACAGTCCACGCACAAGAAATCCGGATAAGGAATTCTGTTAACCCGGGAGAAGGTGTTAGGCATTCCCGAGTTCCGTGGTTCTAGCACGGTCGCTCAACAGTCGTATTTGGCTTAATTATCTGATTTATAACATGCCTTAATTTATGTGCAAATTTTAACCTTTAACCGCTTTTAACAATATTATTATTATTTTTACAAAGAATTGCAATGTTGTGA